>JAMKQA010003307.1:0-20866 GCA_024699735.1 Posidonia australis
TTTTGTGGCAGATTGTGCCTGTGGTTTTTACGGATGTTTTGGGCTAGGAAACTAGATGAAATGATTGGTTTTCTCCCGTGTTGAGAATAAAGGCTTTGAAAAAGCATGAGATTTTGAAAGGAAAGAAAAGAAAAAGGTTTGAAAGGCATGGTTTTAAGAGTTTTGAGAATTGCACGTAAAGGTTTTTGAAAATGACGCTTTCTGGCGAGGTTTTATGTGCTTTTAGTGTCGCTTTGGGGCGCGTACTGGGTGACATTCCTGTCACTCACACGTGTGCTTTCTTGTTTCAGGTGCTTGGGTGTTGGAGCAGTTCTAGTCTGGTGCATCTGATCGGGCCACGATTGCCACACACAGGTCTGAGTAGTTAGCTTTATTTGTTTAATATTGCTGCTTAGTTACTTTTAATTAAGCTTGGGTAGTTCTCGTACTATTGTGTAGCACCGGGGTGTTACAAGTGGTATCAGAGCCTAGGTTCACTAAGTGCACCAGCTTAGAGTGTCCGGCATTGTGGCTTTAGCTAGACTGCTCGTCCTGTAGTGGATTTTAGCTAGATTACTTTTTTAGGCTCTCCCGGCCTTACTCCTTATATCATGCACCACCCTTGGCCTAGGCACTCTACTAAAACCCTCTTCTTGGCACAGTCTATCATCGTTGAGTGTTGTGATAGCCAGTTCTATCCCAGAATAACGTCATACTCTTGCATCTTCATCAAAATTAGATTGGCCTAGAAATCCTTTTCTCCTAGCTAAATATTGATTGACTTTAAATACTTTCATGCTAAACTGTGTTCTCCTAATGGAGTTACCACATCCAGCTGGAAAGCTAGCCTAGTTGGTTTGTCTCCAACCTCGGCCGTAAATGACTTAGATATAAATGAAAATGAATTGCCTGAGTCGAATAAAATTCGGGCCATTTGATCAGCTACGACAAAGGATCCTAACATTCATACACAACACAATCATAATTATTATTATAGATACCAATGCTAATTATACAAGGTTCATAGTATAGCACAATTACACATATCTATAATAACTCTCACTGCTCCTTACCTCTACAACATCCCGTGAAGGACCCGCATTAGGAGCAGAGATGGAGAAAATTCTCCTGTTGGTAGGCTGTCGGGGCACATCTCTAGCTGTCTTTTGGAGTTCGAGGCAGTTCTTCTGGAAGTATCTGGTCTGTCTGCAATTGTAGTACCTTATGCTATCTATCCATCTACTACTAGAATTGGTGTTGTGCTACTATATGCCCCATCCTCTTATAGATATTGCAGGGTCATCTTCTTGCACCACTAAAGGAACCAGTCTAACTAGGTCCAATACTACTCTTCCCAACAACACTGCACCCTTCCATAGCAGAGTCAGAGTGTTCCTTTCTCTTCTTCCTAGAGCTTCCAAACTTGTTGAGCTAGGTGTACCAAAAGCAAAATACCATTGAGAGAATCTCTTCCCCTTTCCTTTAGGGAACTCTTCTTGGAGCAACCGACGCTCATCCTTGTAGTGAGCTGCTAGCTCCATTGCATCAATCAATGTTTGACACTGGAACCAGAGAACTCTAGACCTGAGTGCTGGAGTCAGCCCCTCCACAAACTTCTTGGCTTGGCCCTTCTCGATGGCAATAGTCTGGGAGAACTACTTTACTCGGTAGAAGGCGGCTTCATACTCTGCCACAGAGAGATTCCCCTACTTCAAGTTTCTAAAGTCTCTGTCGAGCTTCTCTTTCCCATGCTTAGGAAAGAACCTCTCATAGAACACTTCTTGGAACTCTTCCTAGGTGATCATCAACAGATCCTGGTTGGGGAACTTGGTGCGGCATATAGACCTCCATCACTAGTCAGCCTCCCCTCTAAGCTAGAAAGTGGCTAACCAAACCCTCTTCTCTATCGAGCACTCCATGCCCTCCAGTACCTTCTCTACCTCTCGGAGCCATGCCTTGCATTCCTCTGGCTGACCGCACCCATCCAAGGTTGGCGTCCCTAACTGGCGGAACTACTTTATCCACGAGTCACCTTTAGCCTCGTCTTTGTAACCGTCGCCCTTGGACTGGATAAATCCTTGCATCATCTCTTCTAGGTCATGCCTCATGTCTCTCCAGGTACCTCTGCCCTACTCTACACCAGATCCTGTTACTGAGATCCTGCCTCGATCTCGGCCTCTCAGTATTTTGTTGCCAGTACAAAATACAAAATTCATGCCCAACTCTGTCTCTTGTGTAGCCCTACGTAGCCACTAACTCGGACACCTCCAAGCCTGTGTACTTAGTGCAACCTAGTGCTCTGATATCACTTTGTAATGTCTCCTAATCGGACGCTACAGAATCTAAGCTACTAAACTAGGATTAAATGTACTAATAAAAAACATAAACTATAATCTACCCAAAACCTATGTGTATGGCTAATGGCTCCTATCTCTGAACATCAGGCTGCATTGCACTCAAAACTAAGCACTTGAGAACAAAATAAAGCAAAACACGCGTAAGTGACTTCTAAGTCACTTAGTATGTGTCCACCAAAAATCACAACAAAAAAATTCTAAATTCTAGACTTTCAAAAACCAACACAAGGCTCCTTAAATCTTTTTCTTAAAAATACTTAGAAAATACATCTTTTCTAGGAAATCTCTTTTCTGAAAAGCTTCGTGTTTTTCTCAAATACTTTTGTTTCTATTTTAAAATCTCTTGTTTTATTTCTTTTCTAAAAACGACTCTAGGCTAGACTCCAACCTAATCTCAAAACTCAAATCTAGTTAAAACACTATTCTATGGCTGAAATTAGTCCTAAAACTCTGTTTTTATCTTAGTTAGAATCTCGTTAAAACTCAAAAACCAAAATTAAGCTCGATTCTAGCTTAAAACTGTTCTAAATCATAAAATCTCTTTTCTTTTCTTTTCTTTTCTTTTTCGGTGCCACCATGATCAGAGATGACCTAGCCACAAACAGAGGGAGAGGTACCAACCTCAACCTCCACAGCGAAAGTCCTCATGTGGGCCTGCCACTATCCCAGCCAACGAGCCTTGCTAATATTTCCTCTTTTATTTTTTCATTTGCACAGAGATGCGTTCTCCTAACTCTCCTTTCTTTCCTAGTGTTTGAGCTCACAAGTCATCTTACCCAGCCCATTCAACACCTTTCACTAGGTGCCCAGTTTCTCTAACCAGGGCCATAACTCTAGAAATCTTATTCTGAAAACATATATTTTATCTTTTGTAAAACTCTTTTCTATCACAAAAATCTTTCTATCAAACCATTCTTTTCTTCTGAAACATCTTTATAAAACTCATTCTAAATAATATGCCAAAACACATCAATTAGATATAAAAATCCATTCATGTTCATCTTTATTAAAATCTCTTTTATCTGGCTCTGGGTTTGGTTCGACATACCAAACCAAAATGGCAGACCAAAATAGGCCCAGGTGCCCAAATCGGTCTACCAAATTTCGGAACGGTCGTCCAAAATTCCTTGGTTTGGAAGACTGAAACATTTTGGTCATCCGAAATCTCCTGAAACGATTGACCAAACATATTCGATCATCCGAAATAGGGCTCAAGGTTGAATACTGAAAGAAAAATGGGATACCGATTTTATTTGGCATATCGAATTTCCCATTTTTTGAATTCTTCCCTAGGCCCTAACTCTTTCATTTGCTGGAATGGGGACCTGCGGCGGACCCCTTTTCGATGAACCACAAATCCTACATAAAACATATAATTTAACATGCCAAGTCTACTTCTATTTGGGACAAGTTTCATCAAAAACCATGACATATATCTCAAGATATAAAATCAAAAGCAAACATGATGCATCTCATGCCACTATAGCAATCTCACTAAAAATCTTTTAAAATGCATGGTAAATCATGGAAAAATTCTAGAATTCACAATCATCCATGATCACATGCCAATCAACACATATTCATGCTTTTCATACTTGATCATGGCATAAATCAAAGATTAAAGCTTAATTGCAAAAGAGGAATGAGAGGAGAGACACATACACTAATTGGATCTCCAGTGATCCCACACTCCTCCGTCGACCTTCCTCTCCTTCCCGGTGAGTGCTCCAAGCTTAAGGGTCTTCGATGGCACCCTCTTCCACCGACGAACACTGTAGACACCCCACATGTTTGCAATAGGACTCTAAACTTAAACCCTAGTCCTAGACCTTAGTACAAAATCCTAAAATTAGCTCAAAGTCCTAAAGCTAACCCAAATCAAATTAAAAATTCAAAACCTAATCCAAAACTCTAGAATTAATTCAAAACCATAAACAAAATCCAAAATCTAATCCAAAACCCTAAACAAAATTCAAAGCCTAATTCAAAATCTTAAATCTAATTCAAAACCCTAACTTAAACCCTAAATCAAACCCTAAACCCTAAATCAAACCCTAAACCCTAATCTCAAACCCTAACAACCCATAACAACTTCCCACTCCACCATAACAACCTTAATTACTTTCTACTCCACCTTAACAACCTTAACTACTTCCTACTCCACCTTAACAACCATAACTGGTTTCCACTTCACCTTAACAACCTTAACCACTTCTCACTCCACCTTAACAACCTTAACCACTTCCCACTATAACACAACCTACCTAGCCATTGCAAGCCTATAAATACCCCCCATTTGTAAGGGAAAAGAGAGGAAGAAAAGTAGAGAAAAAACTTGGAAAAATTGAGAAGAGAGCCACCAAGGAGTTTTCTTTCAACCGGAGCAACAAGAGAGGTCTAGGATTAGAGAGGAAGCTCAAAGAGAGGAAGAACCAAAGCTTCAGGCCATCTCCGACGAGTTTTGGTGAGCTTCGACAGCCATCCTCATTGCCAGCACAAGTGAGCTTCAATTAAAGCACAATTTCTTCCAATTCTGATTCCCTAAGTCCTCCTCCTTCTTCCCTAACCGATTCCAGCAGCGCCAGGTGGTTGTCTTGGTTGGAATCAAGGTTTCTTGGGTCGCCGGACGCGATTTTCTAGCGACATAGGTGGGGACACGAATTTAGTGAACGATTCGTCCCTGGCAAGCCCCATATGGCTAAAACAAACCTCCTATTACTTCACCACTCCTCTAGACGTCGTTCAAGCCCTCTGGAAGCCACCAGGAGCAGCTCATCGTCGTCGGGGAAGAAGGCTACAGTAAAATGCAATCCGGCGCTCTGCTCTTCGAAGCAATGCTCCAACCCCAGGGAAACGAACCCCAGCACTCCTCTGACTCACTGGAAGCTCCAGCGTCGTGAATCGAGCCCCGAGTCACCTCAGCAATTTCCATCGATGGAGCGCCACCAGAGTTTGATCGGGAGGTGAAGGAACGGCATGCTTTTGGCTTTTGGATGGGGGAAAATCTTCCTCTCTGCATTCTCAACCCTCTGGGAGTCTAAAGCTGCCGCATCGCAGCCTCTAGAGCCACCTTCTTCTTCGGCACCGTCACCAGAGCTACGTTGACGGCGAGGGAGGTGGGCAGCCACCTCCGATCGTCTGATGCCTCATCGGAGCCGCCAGATGCGCTCCTCTCCTCCCTTTCATGCTCCTAGTGAGCTTGGATGAGAGATCAAGCATCGAGATACCCCAGAGGGCCATCCCAGGTGGTCGTCGACGGTGGGGTTCCATCGCCGACGGTCGTTGCATGTTTTTAAAAAAAATAGTTTCTTTTGAAAAAACTCTGTCCCTTTTCTATTATTGTAGTTAGGTCCTTTTTTCCCTTACATTTAAGCCCCTGCATATTTTTTTTTAAATCTTTTAAATAATGTTTGTTTTGGAAAATGGCAGTGTGACCCTTGTATTTTTTTATTAATGTTTTCCAAGGTTTAAAATTTGACATAAACCCCCTTACTTGCTTTTAATTCATCTTTATGTCCAATATTTTGCACAAAAAGTCCTGAACTTTATTAAAATTATTCTGAATGCATGATTTTTTAGCACAATTTCAAATTAAACCCTGGAGATTCAAATGTGTTCAAAATTACATTTTAAACCCTAAACTTCACTGATTTCACACTGAATGCATGTTTTTTAGGGTAAGTTTGCAGAATATTCCCTAAAGTTTCATGTTTTCAATCATAAGTCCATTATTTTGCACATTTAACCCTGAATTTCTTCAGAATTGCATTAAACACATGCTTTACTGTCAAAATTGCAGATTGGACCCTAGGAATCCTGATTTTGACCAAAAATCCACAGTTTTTCACATAAAATGTGTTTACCCGACTAACAACTGTTACAATGTTTGGAGCATGCTGATAACCCAAACTATCTGGTCCATGAGACCATTAACTTTGTGCTTTTTGATTTTCAGGGAGTGTTCGGGAAGCAACGATCTCCTCCTCCTATTCGCTTTTCCTTGTAAGAAGGGGCGAGGTGTCTTTGTCAACCCTAAGCATCGGTCTCTATTCCATTCGTCCTCCGACCTTGCTCAAGAAGAGGCATCTCTAGCATCCTACATGCTTGCAATGGGACTCTAAACCTAAACCCTAGTCCTAGACCCTAGTACAAAACCCTAAAATTAGCTCAAAGCCCTAAAGGTAACCTAAATTAAATTCAAAATCCAAAACCTAATCTAAAATCCTAGAATTAATTCAAAACCTAATCCAAAACCCTAGAATTAATCCAAAACCCTAAACCTAATTTGAAATCTTAAATCTAATTCAAAACCCTAAATTAAACACTAAATCAAACCCTAAACCCTAAACCCTAATTTCAAACCCTAACAACCTATAACAACTTCCCACTCCACCATAACAACCTTAACTACTTCCCACTCCACCTTAACAAACTTAACTACTTCCCATTCCACCTCAACAACCTTAACCACTTCCCACTCCACCTTAACAATCCTAACCACTTCCCACTCCACCATAACAACATAACTACTTCCCACTTTAACCATAACAACTCATAACAACCTACTTAGCCATTGCAAGCCTATAAATATCCCCCCATTTGCAAGGAAAAAGAGAGGAAGAAAAGGAGAGAGAAAAACTTGGAAAAATTGAGAAGAGAGCCACCAAGGAGTTTTCTCTCAACCAGAGCAACAACAGAGGTCTAGGATTAGAGAGGAAGCTTAGAGAGAGGAAGGAACCAAGCTTCAAGCCATCTTCAGTGAGCTTCGATGGCCATCCTCATTGCCAACACAAGTGAGCTTCAATCAGAGCACAATTTCTTCCAATTCTGATTCCCTAGGTCCTCCTCCTTCTTCTCCAACCGATTCCAACAGTGCCAGGTGGCTGCCCTGACAGGAATCAAGGTTTCTTGGGTCGCCAGACGTGATTTTCCGACGACGTAGGTGGGGGCACGAATCCAGTGAACGATTTATGCCCTAGCAAGCCCCATTTGGCTAAGACTGACCTCCTCTTACTTCACTGCTCCTTTGGATGCCACTTCAAGCCCTCTGGAAGCCACCAGGAGCAGCTTGTCAGAATCGCGCTCGCTGTCGCCGGGGAAGAAGGCTATAGTAAAATGTGATCTGGCTCTCCACTCTTCGTAGTAATGCTCCAATCCCTAGGAAACAATCCCCAGCACTCCTCCGACTCACCAGAAGCTCCAGTGCCGCAAATAGAGCTCTGAGTCACCTCAGTAGTCGCCGTCGCTGAAGCGCCACCAGAGTTCAATCAGGAGGTGAAGGAACGACATGCTTCTAGCTTCTGGATGGGGGAAAATCTCCCTCTCCGTGTCCTCAGCCCTCCGGGAGTCCAGAGCTGCTGCACCGCAGCCTCCAGAGCCACCTTCTTCTTCGGCGCCATCACCGAAGTTGTGTCGACGGCGAGGGAGGTGGGCAGCCACCTCCGATCGTCTGATGCCTCATTAGAGCAGCTGGATGCGCTCCTCTCCTCCCCTTCTTGCTCATAGTGAGCTTGAATGCCATATCAGGCATCGGAATGCCCCAGAGGGGCATCCCAAGTGGTCGTCGACGGCGAGATTCCGTCGCCGATAGCCGTCGCATGTTTTTTAAAAAATAAAATAAAAATAATAGTTTCTTTTGAATAAACTCTATCCCTTTTTTGTTATTGCAGTTAGGTCCTTTTTTTTCCTTACATTTAAGCCCCTGCATATGTTTTTTTAAATCTTTTAAATAATGTTTGTTTTGGGAAATTGTAGTGTGACCCTTGTACTTTTTTATTAATGTTTTCCAAGCTTTAAAATTTGACATAAATCCCCTAACTTACTTTTAATTCATCTTTAAGTCCAGTATTTTGCACAAAAAGCCCTGAACTTTATTAAAATTGTTCTGAATGCATGATTTTCTGGCACAATTGCAAATTAAACCTTAGAGATTCAAATATTTACCCTAATGTGTTCAAAATTGCATTTTAAACCCTAAACTTCGCTAATTTCACACTAAATCCATGTTTTTTAGGGTATGTTTGTAGAACAGTCCCTGAAGTTTCATGTTTTCAAACATAAGTCCATTATCTTGCACATTTAACCCTGAATTTCTTCAGAATTGCATTAAACACATGCTTTACTGTCAAAATTGCAGATTGGACCCTAGGAATCCTGATTTTGACAAAAAATCCACAATTTTGCACATTTAACCCCTAACTTCTTTAAAATTACATAAAATGTGTTTACCTATGTATTTTTGATAATTATGCCCCAGAATCTCATTCTTCATTCAGGATATGTGAATTTTGCACAAAAGCCCCTGGAATTTACTTTTTTCACTCACACATGCATTTTGTACATTTTGTTGCCTTTTTCATGCATATTTTCTCCTGTCTTCTTCCTTGCATCATGCACACATTTCCACCTCATTTCAAACTTGATTTTCAAATTGTTTCCTGGATTTCTTCCGACTTTCACAATTTTGATTTGATTTTAATTTCCATCACCCGAGGGCATACATTAACAGGCTTAACAATGCAGATATTGACTCGAACGAGGATTATTTTCTCCAATTTTATTTTTTTGGATTACTTAGAGTTTCTGCTGATTTGCGTGACGCTTTCCGAGTATTCCTGATTTTCACGATTTTCCTCATCGCCTAAGAGCGTACAGTAAAGTGGCATTTTCAATGCCTACATTGTCCCTTGGATTATCATTTTTTCTTGTTTATTCATTTCTTCTCTTTGATTTGGCATGTTTTCGCAGTCATCTTAGACATGTGTATTCAGAGTAGACAAGCATGCATACAATAGACCATTAGCAAGCAGAAAATCTAGAAAGACCGATTTCTTCAGGCGCATGGGGGTGCCTAACCTATTCCCAATGCGTAACAAGAATCCTTACCTTTTCTCTAGTCCGCATTGATTTGTGCACTACATCCATTAGGCACGGAGCAGGCATATGTTTTCTTTGTCTTGATTTCTTTTGACTTTTCCTTTGTGTTTGGTTTTCCTCGTCTTTTCATTAAAAGTCTAGGTGGTGACTCCTTTCCTTATCCTTTTTCTTATCTTTCCTTGGTGTTTTCGAGTTTAGCCTCCTTCTTCGGATTCTCCATCTTCATCATGACCGTATCAGGACTCCTAGTGTACTTCCACGCACCTTGGAGAGCCATGCAGGGTTCCACCGGCATGGTCACAAACACACACACCTCTCTCTCTCTCTTCTCTTTCTCTTCTTCTTCTTTCTTCTCTGACTTTCTCTCTGGTTCACTAGTTCGTGTTCTCCACTGCCCAGTGCATCCATCGCCATTCTCTCTTTAAGCCCCCACATCCCTTGTCGTCGTTCCTCTGCCACCATCATCGGAAATCCTAGCGAATCAAAGATGTGGCATGGCTGAAGGCTGCGGGCATAGTGGCTGGTAGTCGATATTGTGCGTGGTTGACTCTGGCCCCACACTAGTCCCACTCACACACACATGGCACACTCGGGTCCAAAATACCACATCGTAGGGAAAATACTAGAGATAAAAGCCAACTTAAATAAAGAGCTCAAGACACAAATATATTATTAAGTTGATTATCTAGATTACAATACCCTAATTACATCTATTCTAGATAATTTGGGCACAGATATTACAAATTTTGAGTTTTATGATACATATTGCTTCTATTCACCAACATAGCATTGCTATCTGTAGTAGCTAAAGAATGAATGATTGATCTTTGTTTTTCCTCTTGCAAGACAAAAGCATAAAAGCCTTATATATTTAAACTAGGAAGAGGATTCATGAGAAGAATTTGTCTCCTAATTTGTCCATATGCCTCGTTAAGACCTAGTAAAAAATAAATTTTTCTTCATGTTGCCTTTCAAAAAAAACCATAAGCATGTTGCAAGTGCAAGAAGAAATTTTTACATATAAATTCAATTCATCCCACAAAGACTTTAATTTTGTGAAATAGGAAGCAATTGAATTCTGACCTTGTGACAATGATGCAATATCACAACGAATTTGAGAAATTCTTGGACAATTACCTTGTGAGAAACGATCTTCCAAATTTTTCCATACATCAAAAGCAAGATTGTAATAGATTACATTAAAAGTAATCTTTGCATCAACTGAATTTAACAACCATGATAGAACCGGATCATTACATCACTTCCACATATGAACCTTCTCTGGTGATTCTTCAATATCAAGCTATGGCAGAGTATTGTTGATGAACTCAAGCTTATTTTTTACACTCAAAGCCATTGTTACAGATTTGCTCCAAGTAGAGTAATTATCTCCAATAAGAGTTTACTCACTAGACTTGCATAAGGATGATGTAATGAATGTAGTATGTAGAGATTGATATTGACATTATTGCAATCATCTACTCCAACCATCACCGATTCACTTGCAAAAGCTCTAGAATCTAACCTTGACATGATGAAGAAGTGAATCAATTGATTTGAGGTAGAAACTTGTAGATCATAACAACAAACCGTAGTGGAAGATGATTAAAAGATGATCGATTAGGGTTTCAAAAGGAAGATGAGAAAGACAACTGGATCACTCTCGCAACAACAAATTACAGTGGAAGATAATAAAAAAAATGATCAATTAGGGTTTCAAAAGAGGAAGGCAAAAAAGCCGATCAGATCACTATCATCTCTCCTTCACACCTGCTCTAATACTGTATTGGATTTAACCTTCCACATGTATTCATGGTGGTAGAGACCCAAATATATATTATTACAATAGGTGTGGATCCTTGGAGGATCCATATTTGGTAACAAAAGAAAAGAAAACAAACCTAACAAACTACTAGAAACTAAAGTATATGTCACATACATTTGATCACATCCTTACGCAAAGAGCTAAAGAGAGACTTTTGTACTAGTCTCTAGGGTTTGCTAAGTTTCCCCTCCTAAAGATGACTCATACCAACCCTCCTCAGGGCCCCACCTTACCCATTCAGTGTGCAAGCCCTACCACACCCTAATGTTTTCCACCAAGATGGACATATATATACACACAGACACCTGATCACCTTTACCTTCACCTCCGTTCTCTCCTGCACTCTCAATTCTTGCATACACCATACAACCATGTCAGGAGTGTGGGTCTTCAGGAACGGCGTGCTCCGACTCATCGAGAACCCGGAGGCGGTGCACGCCGATGGGCGAGGCAACGTCCGTCGGAAGGCCTTGTTCCATGTCCCGACGAATCGACCGATCACCTCCTATGACATGCTAGAGGAGAAACTGTCGGAGTTGGGATGGGAAAGGTACCTCGTCCGTCGCCATCCCGATCTTTTACAGTTTCACAAGCAGTCGTCAATGGACTTGATCTCCGTCCCGAGAGACTTTAGCAAGCTCAAGTCCGTGCACATGTACGACATCGTTGTCAAGTGCCGAAACGTGTTCGAGGTCCGAGATATTGTCACAGTTCCATAGTAGGACTGTGGATTTTGATTATTTTGCAAAGAGTGGTTTGCTAGGCCTATAGAATTGATCATGAAAAAATAACAAACACACATGCGTGTGTCATGGGTTGTGGTCCTTGTGTAGCGATCACCTAGTGTGTGTTATGTTTCTGTCTTTGATATATATATATATATATACTGAAACTTTGTTTCGCAGAAATTATATATGAGAGTGATTTTCTGTATCTAAGATATACTTGACCGTGTCACCGTGAAATATATATTCCATGCCATGGCCCATGGGTGGTTGATTAATATTGGTTTAGCAAACATCTGTTTGCTAAACTTTATTGCTTATCATTAATATTGAATATGTGAATATCATATTGAGAACAAGATCATGTGCAAAATAGAACAAAGTAGACACAGATTCTACTGCTGTTATCGCTTGAGCTTTTAATTGATTTCTGATTTTTTTTTTGTTATTTTCATCTCTGATCTATGCTAGCTGAAGGGTATATATTTGGTATTTCTCTTGTAAGATTCTTCTCCAGATGGATGAAGATGCAGACCGAGATTGTAGATCACTTGGTATACAGTTGGATCTGATATCATATTATTAAGTTTAAGGTCATGTATAAACCGATTGATCGAACAAAGTAGACATGGTTCCTCTGCTGTTAGTTCTTATGCTTGATTTCTTTTTTTTATCGGAAATACAATTGTATTTCTCTTTCAACATTCTGCTTTCCAGATGGTCAGTTGATGGTGCAGATCAAAACAATACAATTAAGAGGAGTGTCACTGTATCAAAAAGGTAACAAGCTAGCTAATTTTTGAGTCTCTCCTTACATGAGTTGCAACCACTACTGATCTTCTTTTATTATCTGGGTGTTCTTGAAGAATAGATCTTCTGGAATTCGGACCCAGCAGTTAAGTTTCCCGTCCAATTTTATTCAAGCAATTGAATCTTTTGTTGGGGTTGTTATGAAGATACTTATGGTCCATAGTTTTTGTTTTTATTATAATTTGAGAGAGAACTAAAATGTACAAGAGGTTCTGAGATTTTCTTGTCCTACAGAAGAAAAAATAATTGTATTCCTAGTTTTGGGAATCTTAAATTTCAATCTGACTATCCATTCACTATAATTAATTTAATATGAAAGAGACTGTAGCCACTTTTGCATGGCACTGTGATGTTTTCTCTTGTTCACGGTGGTGCTGTTTTCACTTATTCATGCTGGTGCAAAATGATTTCTTATCGTCTTTTTCTAACTAACTGAAGCCAAGTGATATGGAACTGGTTGCCAATTATTAGCTTCAGTTAGAAAAAACACTATGATTTTTGGGCATCCTCATAATGTACGAGTTTCCTCCCATAATTCTATCATGGGGAAAGAGACTTAAACTTGGGACGCTTCTCAAATGAGAAGATTGTGCAACTGATGGATTTAAATTAAGGTTCACTTTAAAGAATAGAAATGGTGAGTATGAAGAACATGGTCATGTCAACTGAACATTCAATAATCCAGTACAGGAGACTCCCACCAATGTAGAGATAGTCCATGTGTATATACGCAGTCTCAGTCCTATATTCAGAGGTATTACTTTCAGGAAAAGAGGTTATTTCTGCCTTGATGTTACTTCCAGGCTGACAAGGTCTGAGCATGTCTTCTATTTTAGGATAAGTCAATTTCTATTGGGCTGATTACATAAATATTTTTTTATTAATCAGGAAGTTTTATGGTCAAACTGCGAAGGTTATGGGTAACCAAAGAGGGCTTTTGGAAGAATGAAGCAGTAGGCAACGAACGTGCTGCCTTGCATATGTTGGACATAAAATAGAACATGTGAATATATAGATAGATCTCTTTGTCAATTGATTTTGAATTAGATGTCTATATTTTAACATAAAATCAAAGTCAAAAGAGACTCAAACGGGTCTAAGTTCATACACATCCAATCATGTTTAAAAGAAACACTTGTTGAACCTAAAATAGGTCATAAATGAAGAAAAGTGTTTGACTTAAAATAGGATTTGTAATTATATATAGATAGATCTCTCTATTCATTGTTAATTGATTTTGAATTAAATGTCTATATTTCAACAGCATCAAATCGTAATCACCAATAAGAGTCCCCTACATCAATGCTTAATACATTAAGATCATTGTCTTTGAGCTCTTTGATAGAATGGAATATCTCTTAGTTTAAAACTGGTAGCCAGGCAGCAAGCTGATTTGCATATATATATCATCCTCACTCACCTACACAGAGAAAGAGACAGAGAGAGAAAGAATTTATATATTATATGTGAAGCATTCTCTTTTCTTTTGGTGGATGGCTGAAGTGATGAGTGTGAGTATATATGGGTGCTTATAACTAGTAAGGTGCTTCACATTTACATGAATATGTTTATTAGCTTCATGAACATCTATCGCTCTTCATTTTTAAAAATTATATATATTATTTCATCAACAGCATGTTGTACTTATTTCTCGATATTTCAAAATTAAGTTGTCTCATTGTCATTCTCTTGCCTATATATAGCTGTTATGTTCTTCACAGACGTTTGTATAAATTAAATACTGAGCTTATATATAGAGTTCTTTTTTTGAAAAATCTCTTACATATAGTTGACATTCGTGGTCCAGCGCTTTCTCTAGTTTGATGGATGGGTACATGCTACCAAATCTCACGAGGATAACGATCAAATATGGGCGTAGATTTGACATCGACGGCCTTGTGATGCTACCATTGCCGTGATAACCAAAATATTACAGTTTGTATTAATCGATTCTTCTTGTTTGACACTATATATATTGGTACTTTCACTGTCGTCGGATGAGGGGCTGGGAATTAACCTGAAGCATGTTGAGTACTTCTAGACATCACCAATCAGGCAATTAGTGTGGATGAGTTGCACGTCTAATTGCTCTTGATGGGATGAGTAGTAGTTACATTACATTTTCATTGTCGTACTACTTGAGCCGGAAAGAATAATTATTCAGTTTTTTAGATGGTGTTACACGAAATGACAGAAAAACCTAACATGCATGTCTACCATGCTGATGTGGTTAACTTGCAAGTTTGGACGTAGTTTCTCTTGACAGGATTTGCATTAGTCAATCCATGTTATAATAATACATTTATGCTAATCGTTCAACGTTCCGTCCAAGATCACACAAACATAATACTGGATTTAACACCTGCAACTGATATGCATAACACAAAAGAAGAACAAGAGAAAGCACACCATTATAGAAGATTCACATGGTTCGGCATCTAAGTAATGCTTAATCCACGCGGAGGAGAGGAGGGGGTTTCACTATACCCTCCAGAGTTCCTCTTTTCTTTCTGACAAAAGAACAAAGACCTCTCTTGGTTATCTCTCAATAATTCATATAGCAACCCTCCCTAGTTGATTGCTATTAACCCAAAAGAATAAATCTCTCTCTCAAATAGTCATTTGCTCATGCAAAATATATGTTTTAATAGTTCAGTGCACAATGATATCATAAAAAAACACTATCAATGTAAGATTTGTCTCACAAATTAACGCACAGAAAACACATCATATACAAACATAAGATATAACATCACTACCAAAAGTCTATAATATAAGACATATATGCAAGTATATAATAGGAGTATTCCATATCCTTCTGTGTAAAGGACTCATGTATGAGTTTTGTTCTAGATTCATTCCCATTATGATTTTGGATTGCATTGGAATGTAGCTAGTTGAAGTGATCCGTATTAGTTCAATTTCTTTTTTCCTACTAGAGTACCGATCCATGTATATTATTCCTTACATCAATTCCTAAATCAAGGATTTTTTTTTTTAGTATCATTTGTGAGACCTAACGTATCATTTGTATTTTTGTTAGTATCATTTTTTTTAATATTATCTAATGATTGAAATTAATTATGTATGATTTAATGTGAATTTTCCTCTCACTAACGATAGATTCGAATCTCGTATCATGTACAGTTGATCAGAAAAAATAAAACTCACACTTCCTTTTCAAATTCAAATCTTACACATTACGTGAAAAAAAAAAATATCTATCATTTAAAAAAAAAAGAAAAAAGCGACAGGCTTCATCCAAGAATCTAAGCAAGTTGGCCACATGAAGAATGAAGGGACCCACGGATTACATCAACCCCTACTCCTATGCTTGTAGACGTGCTTCTCTCCAATATAGAACCTACTTATGACTGAAAGATATTTCAGCAACAGCATTATTTTAGTACGTTACTTTCCGGTACGTAATGAAAACCCTGGCCAAGCAGCGAAGCATGCGTCATGCTCCACAACCCACCTACACCTCCTCTCCCAAAAATCCAAAAAGTCGTGACTGGGGAGCCACGTGAAGAACTTGATACATTTCAGTGAGCACCAGTGGTAGCATGCCATTTGGATAACTCCCGCCATTTTGGACCCTATCTCTAATTGAAATGGGTTAATAGAAGATGGTTATTTTCTAATATATCTTCTAATTTACGATCCAAACCGTCAAGATTAAGGATAAAAAATAATTTGAGAAAAGTCCCACCGAACTCTCTTCTCCCAAGCCACAAAATATTAAGCCCCTTAGACATTCTTTGATCAACACCCCCCTCTTCCAATCATTCTAATCCCACACAAAATCGTTTAATTACTCAACCTCCATCCCTTCCCCCTAGATGAACAACCTCCATCCCTTTGATAAACAACCTCTTTCTATCTAAACAAAGCTAGACTCTTCTCTCTCGATCAAGAAGCAAAGCTTCATCATCTCTCGTGACATCAGTTCCGTTGTGTCACTTCGATGACACTTGTTCCTATATGCTACTCCATCGGTTTGATTGTGCTGCAACATTGGGCTTGTCATGTCATAACAACTGTTCGTTGTGTTGTGCCATCGATAATCTTCCACCACTTTGCTGCACCACACCTCCAAGAAATTGGTGTCCTACGTCTGCCCTCCTGTCAAATCTCCATCTACATCAACGCTGTCGATCTCCATGGAGAAACTAATGATCATTGACGTTTGAAGGTTCTCCCTCCTCCCTCTTGTTGTAAAATACAAATTTTCCTAGAGAAACTAAGAAATATAAACACATAAAGAAAATTCAAAAAACATATATTATTTCAGAAAATTCATTTTTTATACATATAAATCCATTCGTGATATTTATTATAAATTAATTACTTATATTTCACAAAATCCAATGGAAATTGACTTGCGTATTTACTATTCTGATTAATTCTAGTAAACTTTTTGTTTTGAACGATGAATAATTTTAATAGTTAATTATATTTGTTCGTTTTATCAGTAACTTGGATTCATTTTGCACAAACAATAGGAGAATGGATTTTGATTTCCTTCAAAATCGAAGTTAGATGTACGTGTACAAGAACCCACATGATCGAGTTAATAGTCCATTTCTTGTTAGATTAGATTGTTTTCGTGAATATGCATTCAGAAATATCCAAGATGGAGAGTCAAAGGTCAAATGCCCTTGTAAGAAGTGTGAAAATAAATTCTTTGATTTTCCCATATTACACTCAATGGAATTTTTATGGACAACCGTGAAAAAAGTATGGGCAGGACAAAGATAACATCGCATTCACTGAATCAATAGACAATATGGTTAAGATGACAAATGACGCATTTGGTCCATGTCGTCATGAGTGAGATATCATCATGTGAACTTGTTTTCAAGAAATTAGATATGTTTGGGATTTGCCTTTAACACTTGTGTGTTTAGAATGTACAATTTTAAACTTATTTTATAGCATTGAGAGTTGAGAACGTATCTTAAGAATGCTTGCATGAGAACTTTTTATTTGTTTGGAAATATGAGAAAATTATTTTTGTTGAATGTAATTATAGAGAAGTAGACGCTTTTTTGTATTCATTGAGCTTAAGAGGATACAGTTGGTCGACGATTGGGGGCTCCGGCAAGGTGGAGTAGTTGGGAAATCAAGGTATGTATCGTTGATGATCATTTCCCTATGATTTCCATCCCTATTTACAGTGGAGCTTGTATGCCTCCACCTCCCTCCGCCCCTACAACGGCTCCTTTCTCATTTACGTCGGCCATTAACGCCAGCAATAAACACCATTAAAACAGGGAGGAAACGAACGACCATTTCCTCCTCTTATCTGTAACGGTGGTCTTCATTGACCACCAACTCACATCTCCCACTTGGTGATGAAGACCATACACAAATTCCATGCAAAGTGATGTTAACCTTCCACTTCCACTATTCGTGAAGTGTATAATTTCAATTTTCCACTCCCACTATTCTTGAGAATGTCCTTCATTTCCACTTCCACTATTTGTGAAGTGTATAATTTCAATTTTCTACTCCCACTATTCATGAGAATGTTCTTCATTTCCATTATCTATGGAAATGTTCCTTAATCCCATTAAGTTCACAAACTTAATGAATTTTTCTGCTGTAATTCCCTTTGTCATAGGATCAGCAATCATATCGGATGTGGGTATGTAACTCAGTTTTATTTCCACACTTTTCACAGTATCACGAATATAGTGATAATGTATATTAATGTGTTGTCCTCTTGTTGTATTTGCACCACTATGTACAAGACTTATTGCCATTTGGTTAACACAATACATTTCTATTAGACCATTTATCAAGTTGAGATTTAAATCATTTATAAATCTCCTGATCTAAACAGCATGTGATGCAGCTGCACTACAAGCAACATATTCAGCTTCCTATGTGTATTTAGCTACACACACTTGCTTTTTATTTCCCCAAGATACAACTGCACCTCCAAAAATGAATACATGTCCCGAAGTGGACTTTCCATCATCTTTGTCACCACTCAGATCTGCATCTATATAACCAAGCAATTCAAGTTCATCTGCTTGATAAGTCAACTTATGATGCAGAGTTCCTTTCACATATTTCATTATTCTTTTTACAGCTTCCCAATGTTTTGTTCCGGAATTACTTTGATACCTGCTAACAACACTTACAGCATATGCCAAGTCTGGTCATGTACACAACATAGCGTACATCAAACTTTCAACCACTTGGGCATAAGGTACCCTTAAAGGTTCTTTTCCCTTTCCAGGACATTGGCCCTTACTGAATCTTTTCCCAAACATATGGTGTAGGGGTTGAGGAGTAATTCTCCATTCCAAACCTTTTCAGTACCATACGTAGGTATCTTTCCTGATTTATATTCAATATTCCAGATCCCCGATCTCTAAGGATCAGCATTCCAAGAATATAAGATGCTTCTCGCATGTCCTTCATCTCAAACCTTTTGCTAAGTTCTTCCTTTGTATTGTTCAACATGCCATGTAACACCCGTAAAATCCATTTTGTAATTATTTACATTTTATGAATTTTATTCCAAGACGGGTGTTACTGTTCTGAGGCTTGTTGTGCAGTTCTGTGCTTTTGGGCTTGAGCCTCGTGGGCTAGCTTCTATTTGCGTGTCCCTATACGTGGTTGGCACTATGCATTGTGGCACTGTGAGTGTAGGGCCCGAGTGTGGGGCCCAAGTGTGGGGTCCCCGTGGGGCCCACATTTGTAGGCTGTTGGTTGTGGCAAGTGGTTCGGAGGAGTGGTTGGTTGCTCGTGCGGTGTGCTGGTGGTTGGTTGCTCGTGCGGTGTGCTGATGGCTGAGACGCGCAAGTGAGCACGTTCTCAGCTACTGCGGGCGTAGGCTTTATATGCCGCACTGCTCTTCTCCTTCGCCATCGCCACCATCTTCTTCCTTTCCCTTCCTCCTTGGCGGCGCATCCCTCCTCCTCCCCCACTCTCTTTCTCTTCCTCCCCACTCTTTCTTCTCCTTTCCACTCGTCACCCCTGTTCCCCCTTCTCCAACGCCGAGAGAGAGAGAGAGAGTGGTCGAGGGAGCGAAGCGGAAGGCTGTGGTTGCTCAGAGTGGTGCGCGGAGCTTGCGTGGCATGCTCCCGTGGTCGTGGGGAGGTTGTGGTCACTAGAGTTTGCCGAAGTCGGTCGAAAATCGCCGGAGGCGTTTTTCAGGTACGCATCTCCACCTCGTGTAATAGAAAATGCTAGGATTGCATGGAATTTAGGTAAATTTACTTTCCTAGAATTTATTGTGTATTTATGGAGCATTTATGCCGGCGGTTGCGTTTTGGGTCGTTTTGACCCTTCTGCCTTTGTGATTTTATATCTTGATGCATGTTGAATGGACTTTAGTTTTATTTATTGCGTTTTGGAGTAGACTCTAGCGTCTACACCATATGTTTTATGCAAGATTTTTGGTGTTTGTTTAGGGGGTCCGATCGAAGGTCTCAGTTGAAGTGATTTCGGACGATAGGGTTTGGGCCATTTTCTGGTTTCATAGAATTCGACATACCGAATGGAAACGGCATATCGAACCAGGGGATTTCGGTATACCGATTCCGCTCGGCATACAATTTTTTTGTCAGTTTAGGTCCTCTAATCAAGATTCGGTCATCCAATTTTGGACGGTATACCGAATTTGGCCTGAGTGTTGACCGTTGACCGTTGACCTGATTCGGTCAATCGATCTAGATCGGCCTACCGAATCAGGGGTTTTCGGCATACCGAACCTATTTTCGGCATGCCGATTCTGGGCCCAAATGAGTTTGCAAAGGTGTTTTTCGAGGGCTTTCTAGACTGCCGTGTTTTGTCCCATTGAGATGAGATTGTGGGTCGTTAGTGGTGGTCCCTTGGGACACCTGATGCGCCGTTTTGTCGAGATTTTGGAAGAATTTTCAAAAGATATGAAAATAGTTTGGAAAATGGATTTCAAGGAATAGTTGGCCTGTTTTCGAAAATGTTTTCTTGATTTTCTGTGTGTGGGCCGAGATAGTGTGGGACCGTGTCGTCGGGACCAGGGAATGTGACGACATTCTCGGGTGGTCGGGCACGACTCCCTGGTTGAGGTTGGGGGCCGAGTTACTTGAGGCTGAGGGGTGTCGAGTCCTAGAGGTATGAGACTCCTTGACTGTCATCTCAAGGCTAGGGTTGTGGTCCGCGGGTTGAGGTGTCTTGTAGCATGACGGGGAGGTATGATACTCCTACTGTCGCTGTGAGCACTGAGGCTCGGGTGTTGTCGGGTGTGGAGGTTTGATACTCCCTCCTGAGCACCGTGTGTGGAGGACGCCGTGAGG
>JAMKQA010003309.1:0-32022 GCA_024699735.1 Posidonia australis
ATGACAACCCAACTTATCCTTCAAAGATACAACTCTTGCAAAATGCTTGAGGAACAAAATGTAGTGGAACACATAAATGGCATGATAGTTATGGCTAATGACTTGGCTATTGCAGGAACCCCATTCCTGAAAAATTGCAAATAGCTACAATTTTAAATAGTCTCCCACATAACTATGACATGGTCAGCATATCTCTTAGGTCAATCCCAATTCAACTTTCTGAACTACCTGCTAGGTTGACCACAGAACAGGAAATAATGGCTAGCAGGAAGAAATATGAAACCAATCTAGAATAAGAAAATGCTGCACAATGGAAGTCAAAGAATAACAAGAGGAAGAATGGATACAACAAGAACTTCAAGCTAAATCAAAGGAAAAGACTACAAGGTTTTTGCCATGTATGTGGCCAATTTGGTCACTATAGAGCAAATTGCCAAATAGAGATGGAAACAAAGGCAAGACCTCGGAACAGAAGAATAAAAGAGTATTTATCTGTGTCACTGAATGCAATAATGTTGTAACTCCTAATATGAATGAGTGGTGGGTAGATTTTGGTGCCACAAGGCACATTGCCAAAACCAAACAAGGACTGGAATCATTTAAAGAGTAAAGTCCTGGGGAACAACGCATCTATATGGGGAACAATATCTATTTAGAAGTGGAAGGAGTTGGCACCTACCGCTTGGATATTGGGGACAACATTATGGTACTTAAAGACGTCCTCTATGCACTTGGCATGAGACGGAACCTCATATCAGTTAGCATGTTGGTAAAGAAAGGCATGGCAGTCAGGTTTTATAACAATCGTGTATCCATAGGAAAAGACAAAAAGGTCTTTGCTATGGGAAAATTTGTACCTGAACAAGATCTGTTCAAACTTGTTGTATCTGGAAATGAAATAAATAATATTGATGAGGCTTCTGGTTATCTCTTGTGCTTCTTATTAGAATGTGAATTATGACATTTAAGATTGGTTCATGTTAATGTGCATAAAATGAAACAAATGGTAAAAATGAATTTGTTGTCTCATCTAAATGACATATAATTAGATAAGTGCCAACATTGCTTAGTTGGAAAAATGACTACGAAACCATTTGGAATAGGACATAGATTAGATGAATTATTGGGCTTAATTCATTCTGATGTTTGTTGTCCACTTAGTACTTTGTGACTTTTATAGATGACTTCTCTAGATACACTTATGTTTATTTAATAAACCATAAGTGAAGTCTTGACTTGTTTTAAGAAATACAAGTCAAAAGTTGAAAAACAACTAGGAAGAAATATTAAGGTGTTAAGGTCAGATAGAGGTGGGGAATATAATTCTAAGGAATTTGAAATGTTTTGTAAAATGCATGGAATTAAGAGGCATACAACAATGCCTTATACACCACAACAAAATAGTGTGGCGGAAAAGAAAAATAGAACTCTTATGAATTCTGTTAGATGCATGCTATCACATTCAGGACTCTCCAAGAGATTTTGGGGAGAGGCTTTGCTTATAGCAAACCATGTGTTAAATAGAATACCCACAAAATCTATACCTAGTACACCTTATGAGTTGTGGATTGGATCTAAGCCCAATTTACATTATTTGAGGAAATGGGATTCTGTAGGTCATGTACTTATTCCTGGTCAATTAAGGAATAAGTTAGATTCTAGAACCCTGAAGTGTACATTTATAGGTTATTGTGAAAATTCTTTTGGTTATAGATTTTTCCATAAAGAAAAGAGAATCATTGAATATAGGGATGCAACTTTTCTTGAAAATTTAAAAGAAAAGGAAGAGAATGAAAATGAAATAGAACCACTGCTTGTAGTGGGAGATAACTATTTCAGTGAAATCCCGGAACATGACTTTATGATTGAGGGGAAACAAAATATGGAAAACATGAATGAACCTATGGAAAATATAAGGGTAAACCAAAATGAGCCTATAAATGAAAATGATAGAATAATAGATCAAAATGAACAAACTCAAGATGGAATTGAACCGGTAGAGCCTATTAGCAACAAAAGAATAAGAACTCAAGGCTTGAGACTATGAATGATGAAATTGATTCAATTGATACGCGAGGCATGGCAGAGGGAGGTTGCATTGGTTGAGATACTACAGACAAGGTGTGGCATGACACTATTGTTGATGCATTTCGTCACGTCGAAGTTGGAGAAGTTTCATTTGGAGGTGGAGTGTACTATTCCTTTGTTAATGACGATGGAAGAGGAATATGAGAAGATGATGAAGGAAAACAAGAGTTGATGGTTTTTATGTAAAATTCATATGAATAGTAAAAAAATTATAGGTGAAATTGAAGTCAAATCTTAATTGTTTGTGGTTAGAATAATTGGAGTGTATATTTTTGAATTATTAAGTTTATATAGGTAATTTTTTGTGTAACAAGAATATTAATAATAATACCACTTTCAACAGAGATATGTAGACAAAAAAAAATAAAAATAAGGAGATAAATCCCAAAAAGTTGATCTTATCCCGTTGGCACAAGTGTCAACTATTATTAGATCGGATTCTCAGATCGTGAGCCACCTTCTAAGCTGATGCGGATCTCTCGGATTCAGTGTTCACACTATACCTGTCAATTTCTGACACGACACGAACACGACACGATATAACCGTATTTAGGTTTACTCTTATTATGTCTCGTGTACTTATCGTGTCTATCCAGTAAACACGATTATTAAACGGGTCGTTTTCGTGTCTAAAGTAAAAAATCTGATAAGTACACGATAAGTACACGTTACCTAATCATGTATATAGATTATAACTTTCATTATTTTGAATAGTAGATGTTTATGATATGTTATAGACTTATGATATTAACGTATGGAACAATGGAACTTGTGAAATATTATTGAATGATTGATTTCATGATTTATTGATTTGTCTTTGATTTTTCTACGTGTACAAACGCGTAAATGTTAAACGTGTACTTAACGGGTTATGTCGTGTATACACGTTAACAAACAATTCGTGTTTGGGTTTAGTATTAGGTACACGATAATTAAATGGATCGTATTTAGATTTAACATATATGTACAATATACACATTTATACACGACACGATCCATTTGACAAGTCAAGTTCACACAGACCCTCTGGACCCAGCTAACAGCAGGTTTCATAATCACTGGTATAGTTTGCCCGGTCGCCCTCCAAGCAAAAGATCCAGCGGGTCATCTAGCTTGCGACCCGATCTGATCTACCTTCCATTCTCTTTCTTGGACAACAAACATAGCAAGCAAGCAAGCCCAAAAAATTAAAGGCGGAAAAAGGAAAAGGCTCTTCACCACTTCGCTCAAGTCTCGACTCCCCTCTTCTTCCTTCCATTCTCCCGCTATCTCTCTCTCTCTCTCTGCCACAATGGGTTCGAGATGGTCTCCATACGACAATAATGGCGGGTAAATCTTCCCTTCTCTATTTCTCTCTCGGCCACCACACCTCAAATGGCTAGCTGGATCCCTAAACCTGAAGCTAACCCAAGCCTTCCCTACCCGTGATTCCGCAGGACTTGCGTGGCGATAGCGGGAGCGCACTACTGCGTGGTGGCGGCGGACACCCGGATGTCCACCGGCTACAGCATCCTCACTCGCGAGTACTCCAAGATCTCCAAGCTGTATGCTTTCTTTCCTGCCCCAAACCCCCTTCTTGTTATTCCTCGCTTGCTTTTGTTCGTTGCGACACGACTTGTATCTTTTCAACATCAAAAATGATTTTTTGGGTTCACGAGAAGACGGAGTTTCTGGGGATCTTTTTTTTATAAGTAAGTTGGAACTTTGTAGATGTTCAAGCAACCATGTTCGTATTATGCTTAGGCCTCGTTTGGAACTATGTTTGGAATTGCAGCTTTTGGCAAAAAAGCCTTTTTTCCAGGAAAAGCAGTTCCAATCGGGTTTTTCTTCCAAAACTTTTTTTTTGAAAGGTAGTAAACGACTTCTCTATGATTTGAACTAAAGAAGTTGTTGATAAAAAAGCTGTAGTAAATAGCTTTTGGTAAAATGCTAGCTTTTCATTAAAAGATGTAGTTCTAAAAGCAGTCCTAGACGAAGCTTTAGAAGGGTTTGATGATTAAAGTATTGTTACCATTTGCATTTTTGTGAAATGCTATTAACAATGGTGGGCTCTTGAATTTGTGCACGAAGTTCTAGTCTTTTCTGATGTTTGTTGTGAATCATGATTTTTGAAATGGAGTAGTTGTTTTTACTTTAAAGTATTTCCATGAGTATTTTGTTTAAGTATTATACCTATTTTCAAGTAGAAGAGGAAAGGAAGGTTGTAACTCTTGTGATCACTGTAACAAAAGGACAAGGCAAGTATTCAATTAAAATCAGGTGCCTCTTGGATTACAACTATGGACACATCTACGTGGAGAAGGAAGGTTTAGATTCCCAAAATCATGCTCTAGCCTCTAGTAGGGCGTCTCAAGGTAAAATAAGGATTCTGAAAACCTAAACACATTTACGAATTTATTCTTGCAATACAAAATATAATTTTAAAAATACAGTAAACATACATGAATAAAGGTTTTGTAAAAATTCTATAATCACATGTGTGGAGTTATGGATGTACCTAATGTATTATCTTAAAATGTCAGAAAAAAACCCCACTTGTACTTGGTTTTGTAATAATTGACAAGCAATGTGCAGTTTGTAGGTGGTCATGTATCAAGTAGTGATGTATGGTACATGATTCAATGGTGGCAATGTGATCAAGGACCAACCAATGTTTTTAATTGGTCCAACTAATTGATTGATCAGTTGCTAGTCAGGCTGAGGTCTGGGCCAATTAGTCCCTTAGGGTTGGGTTTTTTAAGCAGGTTATCAAATTTATGGGCATAAGTGACCAATTAATCTCTTATATCTTATAACTATTTAAAAATTTTAATCTTATTACAGGTATTTGTGACCCATTAATCCTTCTAAGTAGGTATACAGGTATTTGTCATGATTGCCACTTATTTCCATAATAACATGATTATTAGTTATTTACTACTGGATTACATTGCATCTTTATAATATTTATTATTTATACATAGAAGTGTGAATCTATGATCATGTTTACATATATTTTTCTTAATTTGTTAAAAGAATGAAAACACTAGTGTGTACATATTGTGCCAATACCTCTATTTGTTTACCAATAACTAAGCAAAAAAAAGGGAAAAATAAAGGTGGTGATTATTTGGTCGACTAGTCTGCTAGTCGCCAAGGACCTTGGCCAACTGGTGGCTACTTGCCAAATCAAAAACCTTGGTACCAAAGAAGTATGATCACTCCGCTTGATAGGCTAATCGTTTTGGTCCTAGGTGATGATCTGATAAATCAGCATGATAGACCATTTTTCTAAACAGGGGTCAAACCACCAAAAATAGTAAGCCACTGGAAGTAATTTAAGACCTCTACTGTTTGAATTAGATTAAAGGAGTATGAACTTTTAAACAAATAAATAACTTATTATTTATTAACAAGGATATCTCATTAGATGTTTACTAGGTGATTTTTCTTTCCTCTGTGACCATTGGAATTTCAAAGTGTCCTTGAGCTCTCCAATATGTTGGCATCACGTTCAATCTTAAACATCTGTCTTAAGCATAGATTAGCAATATCTTGTTTTAATTTAATTGTATCCTATTTCTGGTCTCTCCTTAGAATGAACAAGATGAATAATATGAACAAAACCAGTTACCTTGAGTATAAATACAAGTTGGTTTTAGATTGAGGGTATCATCACAATCCATGCTACCTTCTAATCCCTTTTTTATTTTTCCTATTTACATGTCACTTGCTTTTGACCTTTCAAAAAAAAGTCACCTCCGTTTCTACAATTGAACATAATTACTTCCTTGTCCTTACCTCATCATCTTGTTCTTGTTTGTTCCCCACTTCCCCTTATAATGTTGTTCTTCACCATCAAAATCATGAAACGTGTTACAAATTTCCTTTCCCTTTGTTGGCATAAAAATATGCCCTCAACTCATCCATAACTTACCATGAAGTGGGTTGGTACCGTGACCACCAAGCTGTGTCTACTATGGATATGGGATGTTTTGAAGGCGGAAGCTTTTATGTGTCAGCTATTTCGCTTGTGTCCTTTTGATTTGTAGTTAATTTTGTCACTCTACGGATGTTGAAGTCGATAAGATCGTTACTTTAGACTCGTTTTTGCTGACCCTTGAGACACTTGGGGAGATGTGTTGTTGATGTAGGTTCAAGTACCTTAATACAACAGTAGCTAAGGGTGTATATGAGTCCAAATTGATATGAAAATTGAACCAATTGAACCCGTGTGGGTTGGGTTGGGTCGGATTTTTTTTATCATGGGTTGGGTAGGTTAGAAAATTCCAAATCCCAACTTTTTGGATTGGGTATGGGTCCTAAGCATAGGGTACACAACTTGAATCCGTAGGTGTATATATATATATAATATTAATTATTTATATTTATAAATACAAATTATATATATAATTTTAGAGGTTATTCTTTGTGGTGGTTATTTTTTACTCCTGATGATTTCTTTCTAATTTGCTCAATATGGAATTCGGAGTTGTACTTTGTATGTGACTATTGTTAAAATGTATTGGTAACCAATATGTCGCAATATTGCTTTCTTCTTTCTGTGAGCAAACCTCATGAACTTACAATTAATGTTCAATGAGAAGTTTTTCAAAAGTTTACTACCATAACCTTTGGTTTGCAAAGAAGGTAAATGATTGTGGGACTTGAGAGTAGTATCAGTGTTGAGATTGTTAACATTTGTAGTAGGTTTTTATTGTACATGTTGATTTTATATGTTTGAAACGGCAAGTACATGTCTATCTTTTATTTGTGTGTTATTGTAAACATCTCAATTTTGTAGCCACTTGTCAGCGAATTCCTTCGAAAGAGCTTGCTCTAGTTGCGGCGAGGCATTTCCCAATTCCAAAACTTACCTAACATTCCAAAATCAGCCTAAAACCATAAATTTACCCTAAAACCTTAGCAAAACTACTAACTTTAGGAGTCCAAGTCCTTTTAGTGGTTTAACATGCAAGGAAATGGATCTAAAATCCATGCAACAGGCCCAGCAATAGGTCCAGCGTAGGTCACCATCACGACTTGTTACCATGACTATCTAGCATGCTAGCATGGGTGACCACCGTGGATCACTAACGCAACTCCCTTGAGTCAGTAGCAAAAATTGTAGAGGGATTGATTGGTCTTTTCATCTTTGGACTACTGATTCCTTGTTTCCTATTGGCTTGCATGGATCTAAGTGTATTCCTTGACATTATTGAATTATCATACCTTTCATTCCAATTGTAAATTCAATCCAATCCTTTGTCAATCCTTTGTTATTCCATCTTTGCCCTTTCTTTCAATTCTGTTTTAAGTCTATGTCTCTCATGCATGCAAGCTACTTATTTAAGCTCTCCCACCTCATTATTAATGAGGTTGCCGACCTAAAAGCCATTGTAGTCAACGAGAGAGCAGCCATTGCATCACCATCCTCTCTTGTCGTTGGCCACCGCAAACCATTGCATTTCTAGCCACCATAATACTCCCTAGTCTTCCCTTGCCGCTGCAACATCCTTCCTAGTCCTGCATACCCATTGCCATTGCCACACATAGCCACCTCAGGCTTGCATTCCGCCTTCGGCACTGCAGCCACATCCCTGGTCAAGCACCATTATTGTTGGCCACTTGCACCATAGCCAAGCACCTATGCAGCCCTCATAAGCATTCCTAGATCCGACATAACCCCAACAAGCACTTCCAGCACAACCACTAGCTACCACACTATGCCTCGTCGTCGCCTCCGTTGTTGTTGAGCAACCACAAGTTGGAGTGAAGCCACCGTAAACTGTAACATTGGGAGAGACATTCGTGTGCTTACATAGGTAAGCCATCCCTCCATATAGTGTAATTCTCCCCTTTGTGTTTTGTTAAGTTTCGTTGTCACCTAGTTTCTTTGTTTCATGTTGCATCATTGGTTATGCTCGTTGACAATGAGTTCTCTGATTGCATAAGGTCAATGACCCGTGAAAGCAGACGACAACCCATTTTACCATGCTTATGCCCTTCCTGGACTCCCCTTGATGCTCACCATGTGCCCAACGGTAGAGAAATTCTCCTCCTGTGGTTGATTGACTTGCTGACTGTGACAACATCGTGAGTACGTTGGGGAAGAAGGTAAGCTTGCATTTTCATCCGTATCCCGTGTTTTTCACATTCCTTATGTTCGAGTGCACTTCCTCCCCATCTTTGAACTGCTTTACAAGTAATTTGGCATGCATTCGCATCGTTTGGTGCAATGAAAAGCTTGCAGCATGCTCTATAAAAGTTGAAGTGCTAATTGACAGCGTGGGCAGCTAGTGCGGCTCACCATTGCATGTTATTAGCACGGCTAGCCAACACAGGTGACTAGTGCGGATTGTCAGATCCAGAGTAGGCAGTATAGCTGAGCACCCTTGCATTGTTCTGTTTGGTTTGCTTTCTTTTGATCTTGCATGGCATCGCGTGATTTTCGCTCATCCACATGATCTTGCTTGCATTGCATGGTTTTATGCATGATTTGGTTCTTGACATTCATCCATTAGGGCGATGATACTTACTATTTGGAGTTTTATGAACTAGACGCGATGATCTTGCGTACTTCTTTATTGGATTATATCGACACAATTCTTACGTGTGAGTGCCCAGATTATGAATACATATAGCGTGGTTGAGCATTAGATTGCATGGTTTTTCATTCTACATGTTTTATTTGTATTTTACCATGACATTAAGCATCCATCTTTAGACATACATTAGGGAGCAAACATACATTTGCATAGCCACATATACAAGTGATTTAACCAAGAAAGATTGATTCGTCCGATGTATGGGGTGTCTAATGCCTTTCCTATGTGAAATAGGAGTTCTTATTCTTTCTTTGGCATGTAATGACTTATGTGTGAGCATGGTTTTGCATCTTGCTTCACTTTATTGTATGGATATTCTTTCTTTTGCATTCAATTTTCCTTGTCTTCCTGCTTAATGGATTAGGTGGTGATTTCATTTTCCTTATCTTTTATTATTTTGCTTTTGCTTTATTGTTTTTGAGTCAAGTATTCTTTATCGGATTCACCATCTCACTATAACCTTATTGGTTCATGCGTTAGGACCTTTGTGCTCACTCGAGCAGTCGTTGGCATGGTCACAGGAACTAAGACATCTAGTTCTTGTTCGGCTTAGATTGTGACTATATACAGTTGGACAATATTTCTTTTTTCTTTCAATGGATTTAACAGGAAATCGATGATGCAAGTCATTGTTAAGAAGCTTGAGAAACAAGAAATATCGTTTATGAAAAATAGGAAGCTTGTTATCATTTTATGTCATTTTTTTGTGTGTTTTTAATTAATATCGAGAATCGATCCGACTCAACCCAAAATTTGTGGGTGGGGTTGGGTTAGGTCAGGACTTAATATGGGTTGGGTATGGATTTAAAATTATCCAACCGGAACAATATAGATTGGGTCGTAGATTCACTCTTAATTCGATCGAATCTGATTCATAAACACCATTAATGCTAGTGTTGCTTAAGGATGTCTGTGTTGGTGAACTTCCTTTTTTTTTCTCTTTTCCTTGTAAAATAAAATTAAAATACGCGGATTAATAAAGTGTAGTAAGTAATTCAACGAAACAAATTACAACTAACATGAAATAAAAGGAAAGATAGTTATCCGAGGGGTGTTATCTCTTTAGTTGTTATTAAATGTAAATATCTAATTACAACATGTATAAAAATAAAATGCAATGTGTGAAACATTAAAAGAAAACCTCCTTTTTGATTCATGGACTATATGCACGAAATGCAAGGTGTCGTTGTTGTCGGAGACGATAGAACTCTTAAATTCTCTTTCACAAATCTCTCACTTTAAACTGCTCTCAAATTTTCTAGAATTTCTCCATTTTGAATTTTCCCTAAATTTTTGTCTATCTTTGTGTCCGCTTTCAAAGGCTGGGGTATCCATATATTTATAGGGACATGGATGAGCCAAGAAATGACAATATATCCACAATTGACAAGGTTTTCAAGTTGCTACAAAGAATTACCATATCTAAGGTATCAAACGCAGGAATGATCCAATTAGTACGGTAAAACATAGCAATCCCAGCATTCTACAACCTCCAGACACTCAATTGCATTAATGAAGGAATATTCCTTAAATTAACGGACAATAATGTACGGTCAAAGTCTAATTAATGTCACACACGATTAAAGGAATTTTTCTTAAATGGAAGTAACTTGAATTTAAATTACTCTAAAAAAAGAAAGAAATAATAAGCAATGATCCAATTATCTGGTGTAAGACGTAGTATCAACAATGTCTAATGTAAGACATTGCATTCATAACGTCTTACACATTTAGACCAAAAATTTGTCAAATTTGATTGCCAAGTCAAATATGGTCAAATGGATCATTTAATAGGTTAATAAAGACCTCTAAATGGGGTAGTGGAGTCATTTAAAAAAATTGAAAATTTATTTTGAGTTCAGTAGAGGAAGGTTTGAGTGGATTTGGATTGAAGATGTAGAACGATGGCTTCTTAGCGTTTAACATAGAACGTTTTGTGTCTAACGTTTAACATTGAATGCTACATCTCATGTGTCTAACAATTTGAATTAGTAAATGAACATTAAAATAGTGGTTAAACTTAGAGAAAGGCCTTTAAGGTTGAATAGAGTATGCTATGGTGTTATGAAACTTAAAAAGAAATAAGAGAGTGACAAAATGAAATATCTACACATTATCCCTCCTTAAATGTAGTTTCGATACAAAATTGGTTAGAAAGTGAGACGATATTCTCGTGTGGCACGATCCGAGGGTTTTTTGATTAAAAAGAATAAGAAAGTCTAATACTTGGATATGAGTTTGAATTGCCACCAAATTGGAAAAGGAGATGGAGATCCAACACTTAGATATGAGATTGGACTATACCTAGGTTGGATGAGAAATAAAGAGATCGAGTTGAATAAAATATCCAACACTCAGAAAATGGGAGAACCAACATTTGTATATGAGACTAAATGTTGCTACCAAGCTGGAAAGGAGAAAGAAGATCCAACATTTAGATATAAGACTGGATTGCCCCTAGGTTAGATGAGAAATACAAGGATCGAGCTGGATAAAACATACAACATTCGAGAGATGAATTGGATAAGGAACAATCGAGTTTGATTAAATATCCAACACTCAAATATCGAGCTAGATAGGGCATCCAACACTTGAAACCTGAGTATGAGATTAGATGTTACTGTCAGGGAAAGAGACTTGACCTCAAAGATTGTCTAAGAAGGTCAAAAGGTAAATTGCTGGATATAAAACTAATTGCTGTCATCAAGGTAAGACTTGGTTTCAAGGATTGTCTAAGGGAGTCAAAAGACTCGACCTCAGGGATTGCTTAAAAGGATCAAAGATTCGGCTTTAGGGATTGCTTGAGGGGTCAAGATAAAGGACACGACTTTAAAGATTACTTAAGGGGATTAAAGATAAAAGACAGCCTCAAGGATTGTCTAAGGGGGTTAAGATAAATGACTCGACTTCAATGATCACCTAAGGAGGTTAAGATGAAAGACACAGTCTTAGGGATTGCCTAAGTGGGTCAAAAATAATGACACGGCTTCAAAGATTGCTTAAAAAAGTCAAGAAAAATGATTTGGCATTAGGGATTACTTAAGGGGGTAAAAATAAAGGCCTTGGCCTTAGAGATTGCCTAAAAAAAGTCAAGATTAAAGACTACTAGCTCATAACGAGGAGGTTTAACAAGTAAGACAATTAACACGGTAGTAAGGGAGTCTATGGAAGCTTGGGGAGATTGGGATAATTAGCTTCAACGACCAATGATGATGTAATATGATGTGTTTTGCATGGATGCATGCTAACAAAAGTGTAAGAAAGTTGACTTTGATATACAATACATGATCTTAAATAGTGAGATTCTTCTATTATTGTTTACTTTGATTTATATATCGGATTGGGTCAGGAATTTATCTCATTATCTAAAGTAAACTGACACATAAATGGATGTAATTCGTTATAGTTAAGTGTCCTTTCATCGAGTGTAGCCTACACTTTTTACAGGAACCTTCATTCTATGACACATAAGTTAGTACACCAGAGGTCCATGATGTTCCTTGGTATCGAACAAAAGTAATTGACCTCTTCTCTGTTAATTATGTTGGTTATGTTGAATCATGGTTTAAAATGCATGAATTCCATTATTCTTCTTTTCTTGTTGTATCAAAAGTGTTGGACACATAATGTTGTACGTTTGACATATGATGCAATATTCCATGTGTCTAATGCTTGAACGATACTCTTGTTGTTAAATGTTGCATTTTATACGTCTAATATAAGACACTATTTTAGCGTCTTACACCTTAGACCCTTTTAACTTTGTTTGTCCTCTTGGCTTTTCCTGCTTAACTCTCCCCTTCTTTTTCTTTGGTGATGGCGACCTCGACAGTGATAGCGACGACATTTCCCTATGCTCCTTCGATGCGCTTTTCCTGAAGTGGCAAACACAAAAATTGACGGTTAGGGCATAGTTGCAATGACATTAGTGATGACGGTTCAATGACAATGGGTGGTTTTCTCAGCAGCAGGGGCGATCAACGGTGGTAACTGTGATGGAGGTATGCTTTCTTTTTCTTTCCCCTTCATTCAATTCTTTTCCTGCTTTGTTTTCCTCTAAATGTGCATGACTAATACGTAGGGTTTTTTTTCACAGTTGATGTTGCAGGACGGGAACGTATATATAAGGCCCAAGAAGTTTGCCTAGGTGGGTGATTGTTTCTCGTTTTGTGGTGTCCGGGAGCCAACTTTGGCCTCAACAACAGAAGAGGTGGTGGCAGTGGAGACGTCCACTATGCGAGTGGAGGTTGAGGTGATCTTTGTGTCAATTGTTACAGGTATGGAGTCGACTACTGTAGTTTCTACTCCAGCTTTTGCTTCAGAGGTTGAGACACATTTGAGACAATGAACGACTCAGAAAGCTTCGACTCGTCAGTTGCTCTTGGCAAGGATTTTGAAGACATTGAGTTTGACGATGTTGATGTTGGGTCTGTTATAGAAGCAATCGTGTTAAGTTTAAGGATTAGTTCAACAAGAAAATAAAGTGAAGAACATGAAGTAAAGTAGACACGCAAATTTACGTGGTTCACCCAAGAAAGGGCTACGTCCACGGGCAGGGCAGATGGGTTTCACTATTCTTCAGAATAATACAGCTCAGACCAAGAGTATAACTCTTGTACAAATCGTAGAAATTTCACAACTTCTCAGAATCAACGAGACAGAAGAATAGATGTTGACAATAACTGAACCAGATGGAATATCCCAGACGAGGAAGCTAGAGGAAGAAAGATGTCCCTGTCTACATCCAAGCTCCAACCCTGCCTCCTCCTTTTATAGTAGTAGAGGGAGGTGGGTGAACAGGCGCGTGGATGAACGGATGCGTGGATGAACGGATGCGTGGATGTGCGGAGCAGACGCGAGTGGAAGAACAGACAAGTGGAAGTGCTGACGAGCGGACGCAACGGAGAAACTCCGATCGTTCGGGAAAGAGCTCCCTGCGTCCACCAAACTTCTGCGATCTGGAAGAGCGGGTAAAAAACCCGCGTCCGTGAACAATGCTTTCATAATCTGAGTTGTATTTTTTTTTCTTTCAGAACATATATTCAAGTCATTTCTACAAATCGTACTAGAGGTTGAGAATGATTCGTGGTACTACAATATTCTGGATTTTGTTCATTAGGAGGTGAAGGATGACATTGGTGTTTCTTTAGACTTTACGCAGACCCATATACCTTATGATGACATTTAGCTATTAGGATCGCGTAAGGATGCGTTGTGTTGAGTTTGTTGTAGCTATATTGGCTGTTAGGTGGCAAATTGATGCTTTTCAACTAGAGATGTCCCATTGGACTAGCGATCAAGTCTCCCAACCAAAGGAGTTGCTCGTTCTTTGGAACAAGCGAATTTAAGGACTGAAGCAGGCTATGATGGGTCATCTTTCATTGAAGAGCATCAATTTGCAAAAGTTAGTGTTACAGTTAGAATTAAATAAGCGATATAAAAAAAATACATTATTATATTTATTGTGTCCCGAAGATGGGAGATCTCCTTAGTATGATCCAGTGGCAGTGTAGAACTAGTCGAAGGTTGCAAAAGAAAAGATACACAATAAACACAAGTTTCAAGTAAACAATAAATGCGAACTTTAGAAATAAAGACCTATAGATGCTTAACCTTCTCTCACTAAGTCTCTTTTACGTTGGCTATGTTCATCCGTGGTCTTTAGTTGCAAGGGGAAAAGTTCAAATATGTTAGCTATCAAGAAATACATGAGTTGTTACAATTTGAAACATAAAGTTAAATACTTACTGGAATCTCTATTTGTACCTGATGGGAATGAATAGACTCTTGCAACTTATCTGTCGCTACCATCTTAGGAGTGGTGTCACCGATGGGAAGGTTTGATTGCCCTAGAAAGTGGGATCGATAGAAAATTGTCAAAGTGGTGAATTCAGTGTCCATTTACTTTGTCCAAGCTGTCTTGTCCTCTACTGTGGCATCAGTTGGTGTAGGAGAGCTGTCACGAGCCCAATCTAAAAGTTATGTGCTGTAAACATCGACTCAGTGGTGTGTACGTTCACCTTCGCCTCGTGTCACCTGTCAAACCTGAATGGAGGAGCTAGGGACTACACCTGATGATGTCTTAATTGACGGAGTGCCTGGGTAACCTGCTAGAAGTGATAGTGGTTCCAACAGTAGATCTATACATCTCTATTGAAGACAGTATGGTCCCGAGTGATCTTTGGAGCATCATCATGCTCTTCCACAGTATAAGGATGTCACTTAAAAGCAATGGAAAGAACATTAGTTTAATAAACATTTAAAGTAGAATGGACAAATACATAAAAATAAAAGCAAATTACCTGAATTGGGACCAGCAACTCAAAAAGAAGACGACCGACATAACGGTTGTCATCCGTAGACTTAGGAATTTGTTCCGTATTGGTCCAAAACAACTTCCAAGGGAAAGGTACACTCGTCAGAGGAATCAAAGGAGGAGTGGGTTGCAAAAAAGTAAAATAATCCTATGCCCACAGTTGTACAAAGCATAAGTTTTAGTCAGCCAATCATATTAGCAAATATACGATAATTAGACAAAAAAATAATATTGATAATTTACCTGAAGGAAAGGCAGGTTCTCACCTAGTTGGCAAGAATTACCGTCTGAAAAGCGGAAAAGAATCGAATATAGGTGGGCCAAGTTAGTTGCTCTTTACATATACTTTTCTACTCGATCATGATTAGCGAACAGGGGTAGGAAAACTGTTGATATCCTTGAAGCGATGTGACAGAACAATACGGCTCTAAATAATACAAGGAGAAAGACTCGAAGTTGCAGATCAGTATCAACTCTAGGATTTGTTGTCATGTAGCAAGAGTCCTCAATTCGGTGAATCGCTAAGGAAACAACGAAAAGGCGTGACTCAAACATAACCACCCTGTTACTGACCAGCTCTCCTATCATGGTAGTGTAATCTGAGCACACCAAGCTTGTCACAAGATGATCAATCATTTATAGCCCTATCAGACAGACATTGTCCTCATGAGATGGTATGAACTCGTCGACTTACGTTACAATTGAACTAGTTTGGTGGTTGTAGCGTTCTGTAACTTACTTGAGAAACATCAATCAAATGGGACACATAATTGATAAGAAGTGTTTGAATCCCATCTGTCAAAGTTGCTCTTGTTGGAAGGGTGACAACATCTAGTAGCACTTAGTAATTTGACCTTAATGGCACTGTATGACTGTTGGAGCCTAACACTGCAAAACAAAAGAAGGAATCGTTAAACCAAGTTCACAAAAGGCAAAATAATCGAAACTAAATGGAGAAATTGTTACCTACTGCTTGATTGCCAATGTAGCTACAACAAACATAGCACAGGACACATCCTTACGTGGTCCTGATATCTAATTTTGTTGTGGGGTATGTGGGCCCACGTAAAGTCAGTTAGCATCAACATCGCCCTTTAAAAGGCAAAGTATAGAATGTTCTGGTACAATGAATCATTCTCAACCATTAGTACAGTTGGTTCCGTAGCAAGTTCAACATCAACATCGTCAAACTTAGTGTTTTTAGAATCCTCGTCAAGTGTGGTTAACGAGTTGGAACTCTTTGAGCCGTTTGCTGACTTGAATGTCTTAGCCTTCAAAATAGTAGTAGGAGTAGAAAATGTAGCAGCTATCTTTGCACTCGTAACAATTGACACACTGGTCGCCTCAACCTTTGCTCGTAATATGGGAGTCTCCACTGTTAGTGCCTCATTTGTTGTCGATCATGGATACGAGAAAACAAGGGGCGATCATTCACCTGAGTAAGCTTCTTGGGCCTTATATACATGTTCTGTGTCACGACATTAATTGTGAAAAGAAACCCTAAGTTTCAATGTTGCACGTTCAGAGGAAAACAAATGAGAAAGATAGCTGAACGAGGAGGGAGAGAAAAAGATAGCATACGTCTACCATAGTTAATATCGTCGATCGTCGCAGTTGCTAATAAAACTACTCATTGTCGTCGAACTATCGTCGTTGGTGTCGCTGCAACTATGCCTTCTGTGTCATGCTCGCCACTTCACACGAAAGAAGGACAGGAAAAGCTCGTTAGAGGAGCACAGGGAAATGTCATTGCTACCACCGTCGAGGTTGTCGTCGTTAGAGAAGAAGAAGGGAAGAGTTGAGTGGGAAAAATGAGGAGGGCAGATGGAGTTAAAAGGGCTCGAGGTGTGAGATGTTAAAAAAATATTGCCTTATGTTAGATCTTATAAAATGCAACGTTTAACAATAGGAGTATCATCCAGGCATTAGATGCATGGGATATTGCGTCATATGTTAGACACATAACATTAGAAGAACACTAGAATTCATGTGTTTTAAATCATGATTCAATACAGTCAATGTAATTAGCAGAGAAGAGGTCAACTTCTTTTACGAAAACGTCATGAATCTTTAACTCACTAACTTACGTGTCATAGGACAAAGGTTTCTGTAGAGAGTGTAGGCTACACTCGATGAAAGGATATTTGACAAATAAGGTTAGTCTATTCATACTTCTTTATCCATGAGAAAACAAAGTGAGAAACATGCAATTATCAAATCATGAATATTCACCTCTATCCACTTTAGTCGGTTCAACAAGTTGCTTTCTTGAACTCAGCTGATGAGCATCCTAGGTGATGTGATGAGGTGTGGAGTGGTATGCCTGATTGAAGTTCCCCTACATAGGGAGCTAGGAGACCATCCTTTACGATATTTAGCCATTAGGCCACTTAATGGCTTGCTTAAAACTATTCATTTTAGATCTCATGGTCTATATATTATGTGCTGCATTTTGTAAGCTAGTCGCTGCAAATTATGTATCTAGTGGTGATTGGAGAAGTCAGTAATGTGATTTTTTTTCAAGTTTTTGAAATGTTGTCTTGTTTGAGTATTAATTTTGAGAAAAGCTCATTTATTGGTGTCAATATGGCAGACATGGAATGCAAAGAAGCTGTCCAGATTTCAGTGTGTAAAGCCGATTAGTTTCCAAAAGAATGCCTGAGTTACTCCTTCAAATCAAAAGGTTAAATAAGAAGAATTGGGAACAGTGAGAACAAGAAGGATTGGGAACTAGTGGTAAAGGCCTGAAAAACAGTGAGTTGGGTGGAATGAAAAATGCTTGAATAGAGGAGGTTGAATGATTTTATTAAATGCAGCTTATCCAACTTACTTCTCTTCCCAAGGTCATTATTGAAGAGTTTCCTGTAGCTGTGGAGAAGGTGAGCATGATTTATGTAACTTTGTCTTCTGCAATGGTGGGATGTATGGAGATCTAAAACTCATGCTGATCTGGGCGTATTTGATCAGGAGAAGCGATGTTTTAAAAAACAGAAAAGGACATCTATATGGATTGACTCTCAAAATGTTTAAAAAAAAGAGTTTAAATGAGTGTTTAACAGAAAAAGGGTCTAAAGTAGAAACAAAATAAAATAAATGTGGCATGCATATAACCAATAACATTCAACAAGTTACCTCAATATATGGAACTATTATTCAAACGATTAAACACAAGTAATTAAATAACTAACATTTAATTATCATTTAACCACAATAATTCAAAAATATAAATTAAATAACTAAATAAGTGACAAGCACAATAATTTCATCATAAGATGAAATGTGTTTTGCTTAGCAAATGGCTTTGGAGAGATGACAAGGGAAGATGGCTGTCTGTGTGGAAAGGGATTGAAGATATTAGGGACAAACTGCAATGCTCATTGACAACAAGATTAGAGATGGTTTTGTGATTTTTTTTTCTAGAAAGATAAATTGGCAGTAGTAGCCTTTTTCCTAATATTTTCCACATCTTGTGCCACCCTGATGCATGCACGTAGCTTCAGCACAGGTAGTTTTTGCTGGCTTTAGAGGCACATTTAGTGTGCATCCTTATGGGGATTTTACAAATCGTGGAAATTGGTCAGCTGAAGTAGAAATAGAATAGAGATTGGGAAACCTTTTGGATTGCCTGGCAGAAGAGATGTGCTTTCTGTGGTGTCAGAAGATGCGGTTGTGCTTGCCCCATGGAGTGGTTGGGGGTTAGAAAGGAATTGATGGATTGGTGCTAGTCAAGAGGGACTGCATTGGGAAAAACATGTCGCCTTATATGAGTGGCGACACCGGACACTTCATGGGTTGATTCTTTCTTGAGGGCTTGATGTTGTTTACCCTGTATTTTTCCTTTTGGATCTCTTCTGGATCCTCATCCTATTTTGTTCTGACTCTTATCTCCTTGACAAGACTGTATTTGTATTTCTTCAAAATATATACAATCCCTTTTGTGATTTTTCAAAAACTGTAAGTGGCATCTTCAGCATTTCTATGGTCGCAATTTAAACATTTTCTTGCCAATCTGATCACCATCAGGAAATGACTAGATTGGTTGATCTCTACACTAGCTGGAGATGCCATATGCATAACATTGTCATTTATCCCTTTTTTCTTTTCAGTGCAGACAAATGTATCTTGGCTTCTTCAGGCTTCCAAGCTGACGTGAAGGCTCTCCAGAAAAATTTAGCTGCAAGGCACTTGGTGAGACTCTGATTATTACTGTTTGTAGTTTGTTTGGAACCTTCAATTCATTTTTCTCTGCTCTGCTTCTTTGTTCTAGTGGAATGAGCTTTGAAATGAAAATCTGGCTTTCAATTCTAGTTTTCATGCAGTTATCAAATAATGCGTTGGTATCTGTAGATGTTACAGCTGCAATATTCTCAAAAGTTTATTTGTTTATCTTCTTATAATTTTCTCTGTTGCAGATCTATCAACATCAACATAACAAACAGATGAGCTGCCCAGCGATGGGCCAGCTCCTCTCAAATACGCTCTATTACAAACGTTTCTTTCCTTATTATGCATTCAATGTTCTAGGTGGTCTTGACAATGAAGGTGGTGTTTCATCTAAAACGATTTAAAATGTAATTTTTCTTCTAACGTGAATATTTCAGCTTTATCTCATAATTCCTTTTCAGGTAAGGGCTGTGTTTTCACATATGATGCTGTTGGTTCCTATGAGAGAGTCGGGTACAGCACTCAGGGGAGTGGCTCGTCTCTCATCATGCCAATTTTGGATAACCAGCTGAAATCTCCTAGCCCACTGTTGCTACCTGCCAAGGTTGGGCCCACAATCCAATTAACCTGACCTTGCATGTGATCATTAATGTTATCTTTAATCTAAAAGAAAATGCTACTATCCAGGATGCAGTGACACCATTATCCGAAACTGAAGCAATCGATTTGGTAAAGGATGTTTTTGCATCCGCAACCGAAAGGGACATATACACTGTAAGTTGCTAAGAAATATTGCACACATATTTGTATTTTTCCTTTCCTACTCTTTTTCCTTCTAGTGCATCTTAAAAGAAATATTGCTGCATTTATTTGTAATTTTTCCTTTTCATACTCTTTTTCCTTCTGGTGCATCTTGCACATTTCACATCCTTGGTTAGGTAATGGGCGATATGGCTCACATTCACGGTATGTCATTGTATATGTGTAGGGGGACAAAGTTGAAATAGTCATAATAAATGACTCGGGCATTCGACAAGAGCATGTAGACCTGCGGAAAGACTGATATATACTGCTGCCAATGTCAGCAGCCAGCTTATCTTCCTCAAGGTGCTCTTTGACTTGGATACTGAAGTGCAGTTTTTTTAGAATCGAAGGGTGCTTTTTCTTAAAGAATTTCTTGCATGCGTGTTTGGAGCTAATTCTGAAATATGGAATTTATCCTTTGCTTTGGAATAGTTGTTCCGAATTCTCTATGTTGTAGATTTTGATACTACTGTGCTCTTGTTCCTCGAAAAAATCTGCCGGTACTTGTGAGTGCAATGATGCAATAGGACTGAAATGGTCCGACTTCCTGCAAGTTATATTTTTAATGAACACAAGTACTTATCCACATTAGTTCATCAAGCGATTTATTGGTATTTCCCTAGTTTAGCCTCATGGAACTAGGTGTCCGATATAAAATTTTGGACACTCAAAGCAAGATTTTCTATGATATTCACATTTCAGCTAATTCTATTGCTTGGATGTTGTAGCGAAAGATGGTTCAAAATTTAATGAGATACCGTTAGGACAATTTTTTGAAATTTTCCATTCATTTTTTTATTACTTATCTCGTGCCAGTTTTATATCTTTACCAAACAATATCATCGAAGTATGGTTCTAACGGAATCCTCGGCGACAATCCTATCACGTTTTCAGTCAAATCTAATTTGTTAATCAAATTAAACTAAACATTGGTGTGAAATTCTGTATTAACCTTAACACCGCAATTGCTGATTTCAAATGACGTGTGTTCTAGGAACTAAGATTCTTAAAAAGTGGAGAGGGAATCTGAGGAAGTTCACGACAAATTCTGGGCTATATTATTACCTTCTTTTTAGAGAGTTTTCAAAATAACATTGGTAGTTATGGAGACTTTTGGGTGGAAACTTTAAAGTGATAAGTTAGTCGTGGAGATTTTTTTTTCAACTTTAAAATGATAGTTTAGTCAATGTTCTTATACACCATGAATTTTGTCCCTCAAGCACTTCAACAGACAGTTCTTGAACAAATTTGTAAAAATAAAGTTCTCAAATGCCAATATCTCATTCAAAATGAGAATTTAGAATTTCTATGAAATAAATGATAAAATACACAATTGTATAATATCTTACCATGAAAAATATTAAAATTGTATGATAGTAAAATAACCAAATTATCCTCATGTTCTTATAAAATTTACGAGTATGATGCAATTTTAACAAAATGAGAGAACGGCATTATTTCATGTATATTATCAATAAAATTTATCATCATCTAAATATTAGGAAATGACAAAATTATCCTTTAATATGTATGATATTACAAAATGACTAGTAGTTACCCTAGTAATTTATTGAGCAGTTGGTTAGAAGTTGCTTCACACCCAAAAAGAATAGGATAATCGTGAATGTTTAAATATCCAAGGATCTTTTCCACTTAACCAAGGGACCCCCATTACGGAGATTTGGTTTTTGATTTTGCGTTAAAGATCCACTTTTTTACTAATTTCTTTTTGCAACACATTATTTTTTTGAAAATAAAAAAGTTTAATTTTACCTTATCTAAAAAGACCAAATTATTGTCATCTTTCACTTATAGAGATGAAATTAACATTATAAATATCACCAATAATTATTATTTTAATTTAATAAAAATAAGAATATATTTTGATATTAATATGATATTTATTTATAATGAACAAACTAGCCATACTAGTTAATTTTTATAAAATAATAAAATAAACTCATTTATTTGAGAGATTACATGATCTTCAAATCTTATATTTCAAAAGTAACTAAATTATCCTGGTTATGTAATTTTCTAAAACAACAAAATTACACTTGTTATGTAATTTTTATAAAATATAAAATTACACCAATTTTCTAATGTCAAATACATTTATTTTAATTTAAAGTAACAATATTATCCTAGTGCTTTCAACATTTTTGTTTTTAAGATATGTGTAATCATTAGATGACCAAACTATCCGTAGTAGTTGAGTTTTAATTACATGATACCTTATAATTTAATTCGTCTTATTATATAATTTTTTAAAAATATGGCATTACCTTATCATGTATTTTCTAAAAAGACAACACTACTCTTCATATATTATAACAAATTGCCACGAAAAGTTGAATGTTGATATTAAATTCAAAAGGTATCTAGATACGATGCTAGTACAACAATATCGACAACTCCTTTATAAGCTCGGTAGTAGTAAATTATACATCCCTTAAAGAAATTCTTTTGAGTTAGTTTCTTTGAATAGGTAAATCGATCATTGATCTATTGTTACATAATTAACTACACCTATTTGTTAATATCAACTTTTATTATTTTAATTTTATAGAGTAACAAAAATATTCTAGTACTTTCAACATTTTATTTTAAATATATGTTATTTAATAATTAAAAGAACAAACTATCCTTATTAGTTAATTTTCATAAAATAAATAAATATGTTAATTTATTTTAAGAAATTACATGATACTTAAGATAATTTAATTAGTCATATTATATAACTTTCTATAAAGAGGAAACTACCCTTGTCATGTAACTTCTAAAAAGTCAAAACTACCCAACATATGCAATAACAAATCGCAATAAAAAGTTGAACATTTATATTAAATTCAATGTGTCCAGCATTCGACGTTCGCATAGTAGTATCAACAACTCCTTTTATCGGCTCTGTAGTAGAGATCAAAGAAAGTTCTTTCTGTAAGTTGCTTTGAATGGTAATTTGACTATTTGTCCTTTGGGATCCGACATTTATCATATCATGCCTACTAATTGGTGTACCTAAGATGCATTTCCTCTCAGTGGCAGAGCCAGGAAATCTTGAAGGGTGGGTCATATAAAAGTCTAATGTTAAAAAAAATTATTAAATAAAAAGTTATACATTATATTAAAATTAAAAATAACAATAAAAATAATACTTACATTACAAAGTTCTACGACGAGATCACATATTCAGAAATCGCTCCATAATGGTCTTACTGTCGATCTCATTGACTATATCCCGCTCAATGTAAGCAACTAGACAATCATTTATAAAACTATCTCCCAATCTGTTACGCAAGCGAGTTTTTATGATACTTACTGCAGATAATACTCTTTCCACAGAAGCAGTAGCAATGGGAAGTAGTAATGCTAACTTTAAAAGTTGATTTGTAAAAAAATAAACACGATCCATCTTCAATTCCACAATGTTCTAAGCAAGTCCAGAAATGTCAAATTTAGGAATACTATAGACATCTATTATATATGTTTCAAGCTAATTCTTAAGTATATCAAATTCTTTGCTACAGAAATAAGAAGGATTAAGTATTATAAGTTTAATCAACTTCTCTTTATCAAAAGAGGCAAAATTATCACTTGGATCAAGACATGCAACACATAGAAGTAACTTTGTACTTCTCTCGCTAAAACGATCATTGAGCTCATTGATTAACAAATCAATCACAGTGTTGAAAATATCAAATCGAAAATAATGAAGATTCATCTTCTCTTTCTGGTCACGTTGTGATCTCCTTGGCTTTTGAAAAATCATGTCTATGTTTTTAACTTCTATATTGTGCTTTTCACAAAATGAACATACTTTTAAAAGCAAAGACTCCCATTCATTATCATCATTTCTCAACGAATTTAACTGCCTTCGATAAACTTTCAATAAATTAATAGCGTTTACGATATGTTGATCCTTTTTTTGTAATGCATCTGACAAATCACATGTAATTCCTAAAATTGTTTTCATCAAGTGCAATATAAACACAAAGTCAAATGTCTGCATAAGGTTCAGATTGATATTTATTCATCCCTTATCTTTCATCTTCACCATCAATTTTAAGGATTTGAGGAACATTTACAACTAATGAAAACATGAGTTAAATTCACTAAAACAGCATAATGTGAACCCCAACGTGTTTCACCTGCTCTTTTGACTCCAAGTTTTTGATTTTTACCTTTGCCACTTTTAGCTTTCTTAGATTCTAGTTCTTTAGCAACTCTTTCAAGTTCTTTAGTCCTAAGATTATCACAGCGCTTGCATGAACCTCTAACACAATTCATTACCATGGAAATTATATCAAAGAATAAAGCAACTTCAACATGATTTTCTACAACTACTACAAGTATCAACTGAAGCTGATGAGTAAAACAATGAATGTAGAAAGCACAAAGATTTTCTTTTAGAATCAAAGTCTTTCACCTATTAAACTCTTCTTGCATGTTGCTAGCACCATTATAACCTTGACTGCGCAAATTAGTAATGCTAAGTCCAAATGTACATAATAAATTACAAATGGCATTTTTAAGTGACAAAGCACGTGTGTCATTAACAAGCACAAGGCCAAGAAAATGTTCAATGATGTACCCATTTCTATTTACATACCATAATACCACCTCTATTTGTTCTTTTGATGCTATATCACGAGATTCATCAACTAGAATAGTAAAAAAAATCACCAATATCATTAGCAATCTATTCAGATGTTTTACTTACTAATGCAGATACAATATCCTTCTGAATTTCTAGTGATGTTAGTTTGTTATTCCCTGGAGCATTCTTCAACAAAACCATTCCAATTTCTTCATTATGTGTAGCAAACCAATTTAACAATTCAAGAAAGTTTCCTTAATTTGAGGACTTTTCAGAATCATTATGACCACGAAAAGATAAACCTTGATGTAAGAAAAAACGTATGCACTTAATTGAAACACCCAAATGAATACTGTATTCCTTTTTATCTCTTTTTGATTGCTTAGAGATGAAAGTAGAAATACTTTGTTTCTCATTTATTAGAGCCTTACACTTCAAACTAGAAGAATTATGTAAATTGTCGTACTTTCCAACATGATTATATAATCTCTGCTTGTTATTTCAAATATTAAATCCCATTGTCACAAAAGCTAGATCAACACCTACTTTTGGACAAATATAACAAAACAAACAGAAAGCAACATCTTTCTCCATACTGTACTCCAACCAATCATTAAACTCAGCAAACCATTCAACATTGAAATGGCGTTTGCAGTTTTCAAACATGGTATATTGATAATCATGTCCTCAAGGTTGACAAGGACCTTTATACAAATATGCTCGTCGTATTCTATCTTGATCATTAACATGATAACTTGCTATAGGTGGTCTTAAACTAGGATCTGAAATTAGATTTTCAATATGGAATTCAGAACAAACTTTCTTCAAACTTGAAGATGGTGGCTAACTACATTCTTGACTACTAGTAGTAGGATTAGGTTTACTTTGCCTTGATGATCCCTCTAAAGGTCTGTTTTTTATCAAATATTTATCCATATCTGTTTACAAAATACAACTACTTCAAAATGAGGACTATATACAAAACATGGAAGAAAATAACATCATAAGAAATATTAACAAAGATTCATAGAAAATAAAATAGGAATATCAAAGAAATTAACTAAGCATATATTGAGTTTAACAAAGAAATAACAAGAATAATAAAGATTCACTGAGCATATATTTTTTAATTGAGCATATATAATATAATATATTTTCACAGAGCATATATTGAATAACAAAGATTTACATGCTTCATGAGTTTAATTTTTTAACTGTTTGTCATATATTAAGTAATGCATAGAGTAGAGTACACTAACATAGAAGCAGAGTAAAGGAGCAACTGAGGAGCTGAGGAGACCTATTAGGTACTTACAATGTGCTTCAGTGTCAGTGTCATTGCCTTGTTGGTCGGATGTCGGGCAGAGCCGTAGAGGGCTAGAGAGGAGGGACAATATGCCAATACCCTCGTAGAAAGGAAAGCAAAGTTTCTTAAAAAATAGAATTAATTAATTCAACATAAGAATAAAAAATTTATTGATGCATTTGTGATTTGTTATTTGTATAACTACATGATTAATTAATATTTTCTACCACTTGTAGTCTTGGATGGGTTTTGACTTAAATAATGAAAATGTAAAATGAAATCCGAACTCCACTTGACCACTTCAGTCTTCACAGTAGATACTTGACGGCCTCTCACCTCACCTTTGAGATCTTTAAGACTTGAACTGGAGAGTGGAGATGACACGGAGGAGGCAGAGGGCGAGGGCGCGACTGCGTAAGACACCAAGGGACGAGGGTTGGAGACGGCACAGTGGGCCAAGAAGAGTGGAAGACCGTCTCCGGGGAGGGGGAAGCGGTAGGCGAAGGGAGCCGAGGGCGAGGGCGCGACTACGTGAGGCACCGAGGGTTGGAGACGGTACGACAGGCCAGGAAGAGTGGAAGGCCCTCTCTTGGGAGGGGGAAGTGGTAGGCGGAGGGAGTCGAGGGCGAGGGCGCGACTATGTGAGGCATCGAGGGTTGGAGACGGCACGGTGGGCCAAGAAGTGTGGAAGACCTTCTCCGGGGAGGGGGAAGCGGTGGGCGGAGAAAGCAGAGGCTGTGGGCGCAAGGCATCGAGACTGCAACCTGTAGCCGCAAGGGCAAAGGGAGCGAAGGGAGTGGGGAGCGGAAGGCAGAGGCCAGAGGGTGGAGGGAGCAAAGACTAGAGAGAAGAGGGCAGAGGGAGCGGAGGGCAAGGCCAGAGGGTAGAGGGAGCAAAGGTTGAAGGGCAAAGGGTGGAGGGAGTGAAGGGAGGCGCTGAGGCCACAACCCGCAACCACAAGGGTGGAGGGAGTGGAGGGCAGAGCCACAAAGGGCAAGGAGGCGAGGGCTAGGGTGAGGGCGACGAGGCTAGGGCAGAGGGCGGACTGACAAAGGCTAGAGACCGAGAGCGATTGGGTTGACTGGCTACCAAGGGCAGAGGGCAACTGCTAATAGTACATGGCTCCGTTTCGAGGGCGAAGGGCGACTGCCAACAATTTTTTTAATTTTTTTATTTGAGGTTGAGAAAGAATGTGATTTAGTAATTGTGTGATTTAGTTACGGGTGGGTCATTATAATTTAGTTGGGTGGTGTAATTTTTTTTTTTAAATACATAGTTAAGTAGGACATTTTCAAAATTTGGGTGAGTCAAATGACCCACTTTGCATGTATGTGGCTTCGCCACTGCCTAGGCCTCACTCCCTTCCTCTTCTTCTTCTTCTTCATGGCTCAAGTGAGGGGAGAGAGAGAGAGAATGAGAGAGGGCTGAGAGAGAGAGAGGGAGATGGCTGGAGGAGGAGCCTATTGCCGCCACCGCATCGCCGCAAGGGCAAGGGGAGCGAAGGGAGTGGGGAGCGGAAGGCAGAGGCCAGAGGGTGGAGGGAGTAAAGACTATAGAGAAGAGGGCAGAGGGAGCAAAGGGCAAGGCCAGAGGGTAGAGGGAGCAAAGGTTGAAGGGCAAAGGGTGGAGGGAGTGAAGGGAGGCGCTGAGGCCACAACCCGCAACCACAAGGGTGGAGGGAGTGGAGGGCAGAGCCACAAAGGGCAAGGAGGCGAGGGCTAGGGTGAGGGCGACGAGGCTAGGGCAGAGGGCGGACTGACAAAGGCTAGAGACCGAGAGCGATTGGGTTGATTGGCTACCAAGGGCAGAGGGCAACTGCTAATAGTACACGGCTCCGTTTCGAGGGCGAAGGGCGACTGCCAACAATTTTTTTAATTTTTTTATTTGAGGTTGAGAAAGAATGTGATTTAGTAATTGTGTGATTTAGTTACGGGTGGGTCATTATAATTTAGTTGGGTGGTGTAATTTTTTTTTTAAAATACATAGTTAAGTAGGACATTTTCAAAATTTGGGTGAGTCAAATGACCCACTTTGCATGTATGTGGCTCCGCCACTGCCTAGGCCTCACTCCCTTCCTCTTCTTCTTCTTCTTCTCCTTCTTCTTCATGGCTCAAGTGAGGGGAGAGAGAGAGAGAATGAGAGAGGGCTGAGAGAGAGAGAGGGAGATGGCTGGAGGAGGAGCCTATTGCCGCCACCGCATCGCCGCCGTTGTGTGGAGGAGCCGATGGCGGGAGGTGGAGGGAGCACATTGTTTGTCTCGCGCAGTTGTCGTCTTCGATGCCAGGTATACACCCGTCATACTTTCTTTTGGCTTCTAATTTGATTCCTAGAAGCATGATAGTGTGTGGTTGTTGGTAGATATTTTTATAGAATTTATTGTACATTTATGGACCATTTATGACCGTATTTATTGTTTGGAGTGAATAGTGTCCTATGTGGTTGTTTGGTGTTTTCTTGTGCCTCGGGCAATAGATCGTTGTGATCCTTGTCGGAGTTGGAAGATCTTGTCGAGATCTTTATTTTGATATATTGCTTTCATAGTTTGGTGGCTTGGTTGCAGGGTTGGAACTTAGGGTCCTATTTTTGGGTGTGTTTGGATTACCTTGTTTGGTATGTCGAATTATTTTGGTATGCTATTTTGGGTTTCTAGAATGTCTCTTTGATACCTGGTTCAATTGACTAAACTTATTTGATCTACCGTTCTAGGTCTTGGGTGTTGACGTTACACCTGGTTTGATCGATTGGTAATGTATGACACGCCGGATCAGGGGATGTCGGTTAACTGTTTCCTGATCGATTTGCCAAATTGCTCCCCTAATCTCTAGTTCGGTCGACCAATTATGTTTGGTATGTCAAACCAGACTTGGATCCTTATACTTAGATATTTGATGTGTTAATTAATACACACACACACACACACACACACACATATATATATTAATCTTCGGATAATAAATACAATGACATAAATGATTAGGATAATCATTATAATGATTGTAGGGTTTGCCTAAAATGAATTAGTAAGAGTCCACTTGGGGTATGGGTAGAGTAAAAGATGATATAATTTAAAGATAACAGGTCTTTCCTCAAATGGTTTAGAATGGACTTTAGGAATTATGATAACCTAGGTCTAAGACTTGTATGGTTTTGTAGGTGGTGCGCTGAATGTAGTATTCAGTGGCACTATGTTGGGTGTTTGACTCTGATCCGGCTATGCTCCCAAGGGACACGAGCCATTAGGCGTCTTACATCCGAGTTCCAAAGCATAGAGTTCTTGTTGTGGTTGTTCTAGTGTAGTGTCTTCTGAGTGAGTTTGATACCCAGATGACACTTTTGTTGGGTGTTTTGCTTGGGTTGTTGTTGTGGATCGAGTGAGATGTTCTGGAACTTAGGCACTCCCAAGGTGTAGTTTTCTGGGTCAGACAATAGAGCTGTCTAGACTATGTTTTGTGGTATTTTTTGGAAGTATATTTAAATGATTTTCAAAATGATTTTGCAAAAGGGTTTTGGAAAAAGGATGTGCATATGTTTGCAAATGATTTTGGAAAGAGTTTTTCGATGTTTTTGTTATGGTGAGACTAAGAGGTCGAGGTGTGTTCGTCGAATCCTTGAGGTATAACAGTTCTGGATTGTCGTTCACGAGACTGAGGCTAATGTTCGCGAGGCAAGGTACTGACTGGGCTCGGAGGTATAACACTCTATTTGTCCTGGGCACTGAGGCCCACAATACTATTTTTACACAGGGTATCGTAGCAACAGACTCATGAGGTATGAAACTCCTACATAGCTGGGTCAATACCTTGGGAGTTACAGGTATCGAGACTTGTGGGTACTGGCTAAGCCTAGGGATGAGGAGCCTCTAGTGGTTTGGAGTACTGAGCTAGGACGTCAAGAGGGTGTACCCTGTGGTGGTCAAGATGAATAGTACACATGCCTTTTGGCTGATAGCGTCCTGAGTGACAAGATAACCTTCCTTGGTGGGGGTTGACACTCTGAGGGTTCTCTAGGTGAGAGGATTACAGGACGGATTGACTCCTACATAGGGTAACGGGTCTGTGGCAGTGTAGACACCATGGTCCCTACTTGGTGAATTGCTTGTGGCCAGTATTGATTGCTTGGCATCGGATAATACGACACGTTGTTGCGCTTTTGCTGAGCCCTAGTTCAGGAGTTGGACTTTGGCCTAGTGGAGTTTGTGGTGTTGTGCTAGTGTGGTGTTGTACTTTAGGAGCGGTGTCTCCATGGTTTTGGCCTAGAGGAGGCTGTGCTGCTAGGTTGATGTGGCGTTGTGTGTTGAAGTTGTGGCTCCGTGGCTTTGGTGTTGTGCTTGGGTCCAGAGAGGGCCATGTTGTGCAGAGCATAGACTCTATGGTTTGTATTTTTATAGTTGTATGAGTGTTTTGGATGTTGTAGAGAGCGTTCAAACACCATTGGTTGTCTGATCCACACAGAGAGCGTATGAGATTAGGCTGTGTGCTATGGTGTGGCTTTTGAGTTTGATTTGGCAAGAGTGGCCATCTTGAGCGTGCATAAAAGATTTTAAAAGAGCACGCATATGGTTTTGAAAAGGGAAAGAAAAGAATGGTTTTAAAGGCATAGTTTTGAGATTTTGCTGCTTGCTAGGTAATAGTGGATTGCCTGGGCTTGGTGTTGCGGCATCTAGGTAAAATGCATGTACTTGTTATGTGGGGCATAGTTACGCCTATTTCCTCAACATGGTGTGCCAAGTGGTTAGGTGGGGTGTGTGCTCGATGACCATTTGAGTGGTCACTTACGTGTGCTTTGGTTTTGATGTTTTTAGCAGGTGCACGATAGGACCTGATTTTACTAGTGCATATAGGAGGAGTCATGCTGCCACACATTGAGGATTCTAGTGAGTTTGTAGTTTAGTTTATTTCAATTATTTATTTATTAATGTTGAGTGTACTTAGATTTATGTGCGTAATTAGCATAATTGTAACTGTAAAAAAAAGATAAAAATGAAATTTTGTAGCTAGATTGAGTGGTAGCGACTTGGGGCTCGTTACATTTCAGCATAGACTTGATGTTTGATCTCTAGCATGGAGTGGTGGTTGATCTCAATTCTCTTAAAGAGGAAAAGGAAGAGAAAGCAAATGTAAGAAGGTGAGGCAGTGTGATGAGAAATTAGGGTTAGTTGGTGTAGACACCCCGATTTTGAGGTGGCACATAGGTAAACTCTCCAGATGTTGCTTTGGATGCGGGAAGCTCAACCACTTTTGAATCCTATTTGACATTTTTAACTAACTAGAGATCATTGCACAAACCGACCACAAGCCTATGGCCCAATTAGCAATTCAGTTAGCCAATGGAGAGCACCAATGTGGAGCACTTGACTGGAGCACCAAGAAGGAGCACTACAGTGGCTTACTTAGCTGGAGCACCAAGGTGACGCACCTAATAAGAGCACCACCTTGGCGCACCAAGCTGGCGCACAACCACTTTTCAGAGTGCTGACTGCTGGCTTTCCATCTCCCGTGCTTGTAACCTTCGCCAGCGGATATTCCCTGTGAATCTACGCCAGGCTCTTCGTTTGCAAGGCTGTCTGCATCTCATGGGAGTTACCCTTGTGGAACTCTATAAAATGACCTCCATTGGCAATCATTTAGGAGACTTGGTGAAGCCATTCACTTATTCCCAGCAACCCTCTCTTGTTTCCTGAAGATATCATTGCATTCCAGAGCATCCTCAGCCAATCCAAAGCAATAAGGAAGTATTATCTTGAGCCTTCAAGGAAGAAACACCACAAGCAAGGTAAGATCCTTACTCCTCTTTCACTTATCCTTTTATTTAAACTCTAGATATTACACCATATAAAAGAATGTAAAAACTTGATAGATGATCTGTTAGTAAGTTGTTTTTGTGACCATGCCGGTGGAACCCCTAGGCACGGTTCACCAAACCTACTCCGATTGTTCCCCAGCGGAGTCGCCAGTTCTTGTGACCATGCCGGTGGAACCCCTAGGCGCGGTTCACCAAACCTACTCTGGTGTGCGGAAACACACGGGGAGATCCGATACAGTCATGGCAAAAATGGTGAATCCGGAGGAAGAGACAAGACTCGGAAACACCAAAGGGAAGACAAAAGGATAAGGAAAGGAGTCGCCACCTAGTCTTTTAATGGAAAGACGAGGAAAACCAA
>JAMKQA010003310.1:0-22032 GCA_024699735.1 Posidonia australis
TTTCCATGCATTTTAGATTGCATTTGGGCATATAGCAAGGCAGGGATGAAAACTCACTCGAGATTTTAGATCTTTGATCTTATTATGCAATATTCTTGAATCAATACTAGTCCCGCAATACGAGTGATACTTCTGAGCATTAGGACACACCCCTACATATCATGCACCCATATCTTAGACACCACACATTAGCATGGCATGGCATATCGCCTCGGGCGTACAGCAAAGGCTGCAAAGCCGACATTTCATAAGCAATAGAGAAACCAATAGAAGACCGATTATTCGGACGTACGAGGGTGCCTAATACCTTCCTCGTACGTAATAGGGATCCTTACCCATATTTCTGGTTTATGAAGACCTTTTCCAATGTTTTTGCATGATTTTCATGTTTTATATGGTTTTCCTCGTCTTCCATTTGAATAGACTAGGTGGCGACTCCAGCATTTGCATATTTTATTTTTGCCGTGACTTTGCCGACTTTTGCATATTTTGCCATTCTTGCCGGCATGGTTACAGAGGGTGAATCTTCCTTTAGCGAAACTGGTAGAGTTGTATGTGGCTAAGATTGTGAGATTGCATGGTGTCCCAGTGTCTATTGTGTCTTACAGAGACACAAGATTTACATCAAGATTCTGGGGAGCTCTATAGGAGGTTTTTGGCACGGTGCTGAATTTTAGCGCTACTTTCCACCCCAAACGGATGGCCAGTCAGAGAGGACCATCCAGACACTAAAGGACATGTTGAGCGCCTGAGCCTTAGACTTTCGTGGTAGCTGGGAGGATCACTTACCTCTGATTGAGTTTGCCTATAATAACAGTTACCACGCTAGCATTGGTATGGCACCGTATGAGGCATTGTATGGCAAACCCTGCAGGACACCCACTTGCTAAAGTGAGGTGGGTGAGAGACAGTTAGTTGGGTCCGAGATCGTACAATAGTACAAAGGCAAGGCGGATCTGATCTGGAAGAGGTTGTTGTCTACCCAGAGCCAGCTGAAGAGCTATGCTAATAGGAGGTAGAGACCTCTGGAATTCGAGGTAAGAGACTTCATTTTCCTGAATGTGTCACCAACCAAGGATGTGATGTGGTTCGGGAAGAGAGGCAAATTGAGCCCAAGGTATATCAGACCGTACTAGATTACCAAGAGGGTTGGTGAGGTGGCATACAGACTAGATCAGCCTCCAGAGTTGGCGGGTGTGCACAACACCTTCCATGTATCGATGTTGAGGAAGTGTTTGGCCGACGCGTCCCAGGTGATACCAATGCAGCCAGAGGAGCTGCGGGAGGACCTATCTATGGTTGAAAAATGCAATTTAGATACTGGACAGAAAAGAGCAAGTCCTCAAGAATAAAGTGATTTCAATGGTGTTAGTTCAGTGGCAACACCATGGTACAGAGGAGGCTACCTGGGAGCACGAGGTGGACATCCAGAGACAGTACTCCTATTTTTTTTACTAGAGCTGAATTTCGAGGATGAAATTCTATTAAGGGGGTAGGATGTGACATCTAGGCTTGATTATCCATTTTTAATTGTAAACCATGTGATTAATTATAATATTGTATAAATGACTTATTAATGGATAATCTGTTATTTCTTGTGATTGTGAAGATTTGGTTGGACTACTGTGCACCTGGGTGTGATTTGGGACCAATGTGGAGTTTGATTTGGGGATGCACAGTCTCCTCGGTTTGCACGTCCGTCTTTTCTTCTTGTTCTTTCCTTCTTTTCCTCTCTCTCTCTCTCTCTTTCTCTCCCCCACGGGCATTCATCCTCTTCTTCTCCTTTCTTCCCCACTCCCCCGACCTGTGACACCAGCCCGTGTCACCCCGTCCCTTCCGACAGGATGGGCAGCCGGCGCAACGCAAGGAGGAGAGGGTGATATAAAGGGAAGGAGGCTGAAGGAAGAAGGAGGCACCGAGTGAAGGAGAAAGGGTGAGCTGTGGAGCTGGAGGAGAGGTGGAGCAGTGCACAAGTTGGATGTGGTTCGCTGAGGTCCATCGGTGGAGGAAGCTTCGTCGAAGTGGGGGGAGGCTCGCTGGAGAAGTATGTGACCCCTCCTTTCCCTTTGTTCTGTGTTTATTTCAAAATGAGTTAAATGCATGTAAAATCATAGAAAAATAGTGGAATTGATGAGAATGAATTGAATAGCATGTAAACATAGATATCATGTGGTTAGGATGGAATTTGGTAAGGATATATGAGATTTTGGGATGAAGGCTACAGTAGCCGTTTTTGAGTCTCATCCCTTTGTGATTTTCGTGTGGTTTGTGTAGTTAATGAAATCATGAATGGTTTGAGGGGTTTTGAAGTAGACTCAAGGGTCTACACCCCATGATTTAATGGTATTTTGTGATGTGTGTTTGAGGGGTCCGACGGAGGCTCCCACTTCCGACGATTTCGTCGACAGAAACAAGGGAAAGCCCTAGTTGCGGGAAATTCGGAATGCCCAATTGAATTCGGTATACCAAATTCCTAACAGATTAAGCCAGGATACCTGGTTTTGGTAGATTGAAATCACTCGGTCGACTGAAACAAGGTGTTTCAATATACCAAAAATGTTCGGTGTACCGAACCAGGGATTTTCGGTATACCAAACCTAAAATTCGGTCTATCGATTTTGCCCTAGCCCTGACATATATAAATGTGAATATAAAATGAAGGATAAATGTTTTAAAAGGTATGTAAAGCATGTGTTAATGATGTTTTCCCCATGTAAATGACATGGAGGAATACGGAACCCAAATAAGTGTATTTGGGAGTGGTTTTCGGTTTAAGGCCCTAAAACTGAATTAAAGAGAATAAATGTGTGGCTTTCGAGTAATTTTGGACATGAGACCCAATTTATGATTTTTAAAGCATGGTTTTTCATGGTTTGAGTTGGGACCCCAGAAGAGGGTCAAGTATTGCATGGAAACAGATTCCTGCAACGAAAAGGAATGAAAATGGAAATGATTTTGAAAAGGAAAGCTTAAAGAGTTTTGAAAATGAAACACTAATAATGTGTTAAGGAACCAAGAGGGTTGGTGTCGACAACGTGGTGGGAGTATGAGGCTCCAATGAAACCAGTTGCCAGATACGACTATGGTTGCTGAGCTTGAAACGGTGTAGACTGAGCCTAGGTCGTTGAACCTAGTTGTTCGGGTCATTGAGCTCATGACGATGTAAGCTAAGCCTAGGTTATTGAACCTAGTTGTTCGGGTCATCGACGGTGTAGGCTGAGCCTGGGTCATTGAACCTAGTTGTTCGGGTCACCGATGAGACGTCAGACAAAGACGTATCCCCATGCATATATGAAAGAGATTGAGGCCAGTTGGCCAAGGCGGTGGCATCCCGCACGGGGAATTTCACCGCGGCAGTGCAGGGAGGTAAGGGAAATGATGCCCTCACCTACTGCTTGTGTGCCTGGTTACCCCTGATCAAGGTAACATCAATAAAGAAAAGTGGAAATGAATAAGAAAAGAATGTGATTTTGAGAAATAAAAAGAAATGTGGTTTGGCTAAGATTAGACTTATGAATGGTCCTAAAATCCTGGAGTGAAATAATGATTGTGTTTTAACCAATTCCCAGCCAGTGTTTGTGATTTTGGTTTTGAGCCCCGTGAGGCGTTGCGTTTTAGGCTAGATCTTGTCGGAAATGTGGATTTCTCAGAGTATGAGAAAGGTTTTGAAAAGGGTTAAAAGAAAGTAAAAATGGGTTTTGGAAAAGGAATATGGTTTTGAAAGCAAAATTCCAAATGTTTCAAAAAGAAAAGAAAAAGTGAATCTTGAGAAAGAACAGTGTGGGAACAGATTCCCAAATGATTTCAAAGGAATGGACAAGGATGTTCTAAATTGGTTCTTCAAAAGAAAACCAAGTTTTATAAATTAAAAATTGAGTTTTTAACATTTCGCTGGATTTTTGCTGTTTGTATGTTTGGGGCGCGTACTGGGTGACTAAGATGTCACTCACACGTGCTTGTTTAGTTTTCAGGTGTAGATTGTGTGCAGTCGAGTTCCGGTACTGGAGTCGGAGCTTCTAGCCGCACATTGTTTCCTAGAGGTGAGCCTTAGTTACAGTTATTTAATTTTACTATAATTAGTGTAATTTTGCTTATGATACTATGATTTAGGTAACGTGCCTGGGTTCGAGGCGTTACAAAGTGGTATCAAAGCTAAGGTTACACCTAGTGCACCGCCTTGGTGATGTTCGGTCTAGTGGCTCCCTAGGACAACACAATAGAGAGTCATGCATCTGAATTTTTGGTTGTTGTGTTTTGTTGTGCTGGCAAGAAGATGTCTCATCGAGGCCAGAGCAGTGGCAAGGCCCCTGTACCCGACTCCAAGATAGGAGAGGGTAGTGCATGGAAGGGTATGAGACGAGAGTTTGGCGAGATGATGCAGGATTTCGCCTAGTCCTTTAGCAGCTGCAGTCGAGATGAGGCGAAGGGAGACCCATGGATTTAGCAGTTCCACCAGTTGGGCGTGTCGACTTTTAATGGGTACGGCACACCAGAGGAGTGTGAGGCTTGGTTCCTAGAGGTGGAGAAGATCCTAGAGGGGATCGAGTGTCCAGTGGAGAAGTGGGTCTGGATCGTAGCATTTCAGCTCAAGGGTGCTGCGGATCAGTGGTGGAGGATAGTGTGCCGCACCAAATTTCCAAATGCGGACCTGCTGATGATCTCATGGGAGGAATTTTGAGAGGCATTCTATTAGAGGTTTTTCCCTGAGCATGAGAGGGATAAGCTAGACAGAGAGTTCAGGAATCTGAAGTAAGGGAGCCAGACTGTGGCAGAGTATGAGTCATCCTTCCTTCAGCTATAGCAGTTCTCTCAGGCTGTGGTTTCCGAAAAGAATAGAACCAAGAGGTTCTTGGAAGGGTTGAACCCTATGCAGAGATCCAGAGTTATTGGCTTTAGATGCCAGACCTTAGCGGATGCTGTTGAGCTTGCAAGCCGCTATGAGAATGATCGTAGGCTATTCTAGGAAGAGTATCCTAAGAAGCAGATGGGGAGAAAGTTTGTCTCTCGACCTTCTGTCTCTCGACCCATCGTTTCTCAACCATCAGTGACTGGAGCACCAAGTTCATGGAGTTCTGGCAGCTCTGGGAAGAATCGGAAGCAACGAGCTACATCTGGTAGAGAAGAGAGTGTGGGTTTCAGCCATGCAGGGTCTAGCAGCGACCTACAGGTGGGACCATGTCACGTCTGTGGCAAGAAGGGGCTTGTAGCGACGTAGTGTTGACACAAGCAGAGGAATTTAGACAGTGTAGTATGTTACTATTGTGGAAAGTCCAGGCTTACCAGAGGGACTGTCCCAGTCAACCGAAGCCAGCTAGAGATGTGCCACGTCAGCCTACTAAGGGAAGAGTATTCTCCATTGCTGTCCCAGATGTTGGTCCATCTGGAGATGTGGTAGAAGGTGAGAACTAGCGCGGTTGTATTAGTTAAGTCCTGTCCTGTAATAATAGATCCTATGTGTATGTCACTCACGTGTGCTTGTTTGGTTTTCAGGTGCAGATTGTGTGCAGTCGAGTTCCGGTGCCGAAGTCGGAGCTTTTTGCCACACATTGTTTTCTGGAGGTGAGCCTTAGTTACAGTTATTTAATTTTATTGTACTTAGTGTAATTTTGCTTATGATACTATGATTTAGGTAACGTGCCCGGGTTTGGGGCGTTACACCTGAGCACAGTGGTCCTCGATTTGTATGCACGTCTTCTTCCTCTTTCCCTTTCGCTTTCCCTCTCCCTCTTCCATGACCCGTGCTCCCTACATGGTAGCCATCTCAACTCGTCTCCTCCTTACCAAACCTAGTAGGGCGGTGGCCGACGGGATTCGTAGGGACAACCGAGGCGTAGAGGCTTAAGAGTCCCAAAGGAGATGGCGTCGAGGGCACGATCAGGGCCAAAGCAAACTGAGTTGAGACGGCGAAGGCTGAGCCTAGGTGTATTAACTTAGGTGTTTGGGTCACTGATGGGACGTCAGGAAAAGATGTATCTCCGTGCATATGAAATGAAATTGAGGCCTGTTGGCCGAGGCAGTGTCCTCCCCCACGAGGAACTTCACCATGGCAATACAGGGAGGTAGGGGAAATAGTGTCCTCACCTACTACTTATGTACCCGGTTACTTTTGATTAAGGTAACACTAATAAGAAAAGTGGAAATAGAATGTGTTGTTTTAGATAGAATTTGACTTGTGCCTTATCTTCAGATTCTAGTGACAAATGAGGATCATGTTTTAACCAATTGCCAACCAATGTATATAGTTTTGTTTTGAGTCCTGTGAGGCCCTATGTTTTAGACTAGATCTTGTCGAGAATGTGGATTTCTTGGAATGCATAAAAAGATTTTAATGATACATAAATTGAAAAATAAAATATAAGCTTTTGAAAAAGGCCATGGTTTTGGATAGAGAATTTAAATGTTTTAAAAAGAAATAATGTTTTGAAATGGATTTTTGAAAACCACGTTTTGTAATGCTTTAGGCTTGTGTTTTCTCACTGTTTTGCTGTGGTTTTTGTGTGGGGTGCGTACTGGGTGACTTGGGTGTCACTCATGTGTGCTTTGTTTGATTTTCAAGTGTAGGTGGTGTAGTCCAGTTCTAGTACCCGCGTAGGAGCCACTAGCCGCACATTGTTCCTAGAGGTAAGCCTTAGTTACAGTTTTTTGAAATAATATTCTCATTATTATAATTGCTTGTGATACTATGATTTAAGCAGCGTACCCGAGTTTGGGGCGTTACAATAATGGCCATTTTGTAAGATACAAAAATAATAACTTTCTATATTTTATTGTTTTGAAATTATATTCGACTATTTTCCATATTGATTTTTAATTTTACTAATTTGTCTATTGTAGGATTATATTGATGCTATTGATGAAACTCATATTCCCATATCAATAAGTAAAGAACATCAAGTTCTATACCGCAACTACAAAGGAGCATTATCTCAAAATGTAATGATGACTTGTAATTTTGACTTGGCATTTGTTTAAGTTTTAGGTGAATGAGAAGGATCTACTTTAGATGCAAGAGTTCTTGACTCAACATATTAAAATCATTTCATGGTACTAGAAGATAAATATTACATGGTAAATGTTGACTATGCAAATGCTCTAAATTTCATTGCTTCATATCAAGGTAATCGGTATCACATAAGAGAATAAGGAAGTAGTTGATCAAGACCGAAAGAACATAAGGAATTGTTCAATTTTTGACAGGCATCCCTAAGAAATCACATAGAATATATAATTGGAGTTTTAATAATGTATTTTTGAATGTTAAAGGTAGCAACCCTTTGTCCAATAGATTTACAAGCAAAGATTGTCATTTTGTGCATGTATATTACACAACTTCATATGCATGTACAATGATAATATCCATTGTCCATATCAGGAAGAAGGTTTGCGAAACTAAAAAGAAGTTCAAGTGCCAACTAGAGATGAAAGATATGTTGAAGATGTTGAATCTTTTAATAACCAATGTAATGCATGCACTCCAAAGAAATTGCACTTGCAATGTAGTATGGCAATTGTAATAAAAAAAGATGTGGGAATTAAATTCGAGTTAGTGTTAAGATTTGTTGAAAGTAGTTTACTTATTGTAAGTTTGTAATTCGTATATTATGCTTCATTAAGAAAATAAATTATGAGTTTGTGTTTGATGGCTACTTTATGACTAATATGACTTGTACTGAATACTTTCATGACTTTTTCAAGATAAGATATTAACTAAATAACATCCTTAGTTCAAGTAAATATGCATGACATCTCACACGAACAGAGGAAAAAATCTACCACATTCTTATCAAGTCATGGAATCCATATGTCAATATTATTATTTTATATAAACTATAACCCAATGAGAGACTAATTGAAACTCACAAATGCAAAGGAAACATGGACAAGGATGAAAATTGTAAATCACATAACATAAGAAAAGTTAAACTATAGAATATACAATTTATTGTTACAAGCAATAATTTATTATCAAGTATGAGAATAGTAGACTAATTCAATAATTTTTCTGGTATCCAAACTTATGGACTCTTGGTTAATGCCAAAAATGTCTTACGAATTGTTGCTTGAACAAAAAGATTTCCAATTTTAACGACTTTCTTATCTGTGAACAAATGTAATTCATTCAACACTTTGATGCAATTAGTTATAGAGAAATCATCACTAGACAAAGATGGTAGAACCAAAAACGGTTTTGTAATGAACCTTTTTTTTAATCGTACTCTCTCCTAGTCCATTTCTTCATGATGTAGGGTCCGTTTGGTAGGACTTTTAGATAACTTTTGAGCATATAGCTTTTAATAGAAGTTGAAATAGTCCAAAAGTTCCACCAAATAGCCCCAAATAGCTGTAAGCTTGTAAGAATCACATAGTTTTTGGAACAGTATTTCCTTTATATTTTAGAAGCTATAAATTGACAACTTCAACACAGAAGTTGGTTTTTATATTTGTATTTCCTTATTTGCCCTTTAACCTATCATACTATTACATTAGAAACTATAAATTATTTACAAAGCTTGCCACTGACAATTACTTCCTCCGTCTCCAAACCCTCTTCTGACCAACCTTCATAAACTAGTCACAGCCACCAACTTCCTCTGCAGAGGTCGACATGGTCTGGAATCGCGATGGCGTATGGTCAGCGAAGGTGGAGGAGAAGGTAGCTGTCCTCTGGGACCTCGACAACAAGCCCCCTCGTAGCCTACCATACGACGCTGTCATGGCCCTTCGTCGCCTTGCCTCCCTCTTCGGCATCGTCGTCGACATCTCGGCCTAAGCTAACTGACATGCTTTCATTCACATCCCTAACTAGGTCGTCGACCAGCGTCGTGAGTGTCACAAGCTCGACTTCATCGAGCGCCATGGCATAGGGCTCCCGTCTGAGTCATACATACGTTTACGGGGTGTGTGGCCGAAAGTGCCGCACAAACCACGACCTCAAGAAGCACTTCTGGCAACTCCACATGCAGGAGCAGAATAAGAAGATCATGAGGATGAGGTCTTTGAAGGGGAAGAAGCAACGGAGGTACATGGAAAGGTTCGTGTCGCGGAACACCAAGTACGAGGAGGCGATGAGGGAGCTCATTAACTAAAGAGTGGGTACGGATTGGCTAGGGAGTTGAGGAGGGTAGGGTATTCGTAAAGACAGTGGCCGATAAACCACAAGCTACGGAAGGGAGAGGAGCGTGGCTGGAAGGGAGGAGGTCTAGGGGCAATTTTGTTATTCAACAAAAGACTATAAATCAAAATCCAAAAGGTCCTTTATTTTGCAAACAAGTTTCTATCATTTCCCATAAAAGTTAGCTTCTACAATTCATATCAAAAACTAGCTTTTAACAAATGAACCAACAACCAACTTCTCCCATAAGTCCTACCAAACGGACCTGTAGTTCTAACATTTTCAAAGTTTGAACCAACATATGTTTGTTTTTTCATATTCTTCCTAGCTGATGGTGGTGGCATCTCCGGAAATGAAGTTGAAGTGGGTGCGATCTTCTCATTCTCACATGCATCTCCATGAAATGTTTCTTCCTCAACTTCATTAACAATGTTGGTGTTAATGTTGATGTCATCTTCATTACCAATATTTACATCTTCGTTACAAATATTGTTTCCATTACCATCTTTGACTTCTCTTTCATTTTGAAACATGGAAGATACGATTGTCTTGCCTTGAGTAATATGCCCTATGTAAGTAGCAAAGCAATCATCAAATCATCATATAAAACTTGATAGAATACACAATCCATTTTCTAGCCATGATTGAAATGAAAACTAACAACTAGTGTTTAAGGTGAGAAACAATGTAGAAATGAATTGATGCCAACATCAATCCTTTCGGTCGTAATTCCTATGTTAGCATCAACATGAAAAATGTTAGTAGATGGGTCCTATGAATTAGTTAACAAATCCCATTCAACATTAGTAACTTTGTGAGGACAACATCAATAACTTAGTGAAGCCAACACAGAAATGAATTGATGCCAACATAGTAACTTAGTGAAGCACTTCTTTGATGGGTCCTATGATATGTATTAAGTTATTTGAGCTTAGTGTACTATAGAAACTTAGTGTACACATAGAGATCAGTAAGACAATTTGATTTGATAATGATATGTCTTAAGTTATCTAAGCTTAGGGTACACATAAGTGCTCATTACTTAAGTTCAGTTTTAATCTTCAAATGATTTGAGTTTATTTTGATTTATTGTGTGAACTTACATTTTACGGTTACATGCTAATGCAAACTAATGTCTCTTGGTTACACCTAACTATCCTTCTCCATATCAAATGCTTCAAACCTAAAAGTTTTTTGACTTCGATTTGGCAAATTGATTTGATATCATTTTCTATGGAGGATAGTATTATTCACATGATTTTTGTTATGTTTGTAGTTATTAATTGAGCTATATTACTTTGGGGTCTTCCTATAGTAATGATCAGCATAATATGAAAGAATTAGATACAAAATCGGACATGGCTTGACACGTTACAACTAATCGCTCATAATTAATCTATGGGGATTGAGGAAATAAGTCACTGGTTCAATATATGTCACTTTTGCAGCACAATACTACCGTCTGTTTCAGTCATGCAGAAAGGGGTCAAGCACCCAAGATTTGAAATAAGTACATAGGAAACACTCACACACACACACACACACACAATGACACACACCCATACTCTCTCTCTCTCTCTCTGTGCACACGTGTGTGTCATACCTTCTTTATCGCAATGGCACTCAACTCTTCTCTGCTCTTATTATTAATTTCCTTGCAGAAAACGTTTTCCAATAAAAAGAAAGAAAGTAAAAAAAAAAAAAGAAGGAAGAAGGAAGCATCACTATAAACTCTGTCTTTGTGTATTTACATTTACAATAGTGGAGGAAGTAAGTAGTCAATACGGGAGAGAGCACAAGTCAAATATAAACTCATAGTATTAAACTTGGATTGCTAGAAAAATGATCTATCTATATTAAAAATATATAGAAACTATAAAAGTTAGCATGTTTACCTTTATATAAGTTGTGCGAAGTAATGAAAAGCTTTCACTTTCTACGCTTTTGAGCCTTGCATAGTTAGGCGTAGAAAATCAACGAACTTATTCTAATAAATAATAAATTATATGCTAAAGTTAAGAAGAGAATTAATAAACTTACTCTAATACATCACTTCCAATCATTTAGGCGTCCACAAACCATGTTCTTGTCTGGATTCCATCCCATTCCAGAGTAGGGGTGGGCATGGTTCGGCTTGAGACAAAACCACAAACCAAACCATATAATTTGATTTCAACAATTTTTAAACCGAACCGAACCATTTTATCTATTGAAACCGAACCATTCAAAATCGGTTTGGTTGGATTTGTGGTTTAACCATTTAATAAAATATATAAAAATAATAATATGTTGATAGTGAAAAATAAAAGAATATAACTAAATATGAGATAAAATGACAATAACCACATCTAATACTACGAAATTGAAATAGAAATCATGATTCCTAGTAATATGAAATTCTCATGTATTATGTTAGGATAGAATTATAGTAGTGAAACTTATCGACTGCAAGTATCAAATATAAAATAGCCTGGAAAAAGATACATAAGAATGACCAAAAACGTTTTTATTTGACTTCCAATAACAATCAGTTAAAAAAACAACTTAGTAAAAGATACATAAGAATGATTATGATTCGAGCCATGGTTCTAATTCTAAAATATACATAATTATATTCTTTTAAATATTTAATATACATATTAACATATATAGTTTATATTGGATTCAGTTCGGTTCGGTTAAACCGTCCTTAAAACCACAAGCCGAACCATATAGTTCGGTTTAGAGATATTCCAAACCAAACCAAACCACTTAATTTAAAAACTGAACTGAACCACTAAAAATGGTTTGATTCCGTTCGGTTAACCGGTTTGGATGCCCACCCTTATTCCAGAGTAGGTGAATATCTTTAATATTATATTATAATTCTTCTTCAAAGCTTGTTTGTGTTGCTTGATTTGTACAATAGATAACTTCAATCCCATGAAGTAGACATTAAATCCTTAAGTTATAACTCTCCATGCCTCCTTAGTCCACCCATTTTAAATTTGGTCATGATGCTTTAGCATACTATTTTAAACTAGTTGATTAACTAAGACAGTCTCCATAGCTTCATTCCATGAAGTTCTGGATTCTCATTACTTTAGTTTAAACAACCACAACAAAATATTAACATGATTGATACAATTTTATGTAATGTTACATAATAATAAAAATTAAATTAGACTTACCTTTAGGACGTATTTGAGCACAAAATTTGACTGGAAATAGAATTTTAGAGTCAACAAGAATTTTATAGCGACCTTCAAGTCGCTACTACAAAACCTAACTACAAATTTCCATTTAATTATCTATTTTATCTTTATTATTAACCAACAATTACACTAATAATGCAGCTAAGGCAAAGTATACTCAACAATAAAATAAAACTACTAAACAACAGAAATAAAACTTGTCACACCTCCAAGTTCCATAATAATTGAAAACAAATTAAATTACAGGAAATTAAAAGCTAAACAGAAATATCAACTACCAGGAACCTGTGTGCAGCTACGAGACTCCAGACTATATGTAGTATGCTAAAATTCATCTGCATATCTGTACCTACAACCCAAAACCACGAAGAAAAGCATGATTGACAAAAGTCACCCAGCATGCACCTCACGAAAACAGCGGAAAACAAATCTATACTAGTTTTCTTTTAAATTCCTTTCATAATCATTTTCTCTAAAATTTCGAAAACCCAGCCCACAAGGCCGAAAACCATAGCAAACGTGGTCCTCATCGACTAAAACAGCAAACAGGGCTCTACCAACCCAAAACCACAAATGAAGCCCTCAATGCCCAAAACCACACACAGTGAGTCGGGAAGCCCGATGTCAGGCAACCAACTTTGGCCACAAGCAGCCACCAAGTTGCACTGCACTGCCACGATGAAGCCACCCTGTGTAAGGGTGATCACCGTCCCATGATTCTTCCACTTGGAGAACCCTCACAAAGCCAACCCCTCTCTGGGAAGGCTGTCTTGTCTCTCAGGATGCTACCAGCTACGGGACACGTGTCTCACCCACATTGGCCACCACAAGGTACGTCTCCTCATAGCATCGTCCACATGGTGCTTAGGACAGAGTGTCAAACCTCCACACCCGACAACACTTGAGCATCAGTACTCACAGCGACAGCAGGAGTAACATACCTTCCCATCATGCCACAAGACACCTCAACCTGTGGACCACAACTCTAGCCGCGAAACGACAATCAAGGAATCTCATAGCTCCAAGACCTGACGACCTTTAGCCTCAGGTATCTCGACCCTTAACCTCAACCAAGGAAACACACCCAACCACCCGAGAATGTCGTCACATTCCTTAGTCCCGATGACGTGGTCCCACGGTGTCTTGGCTCGCACACAGAAAACCAGGAAAATCATTTTCCAAAACGGGCCAATCATCTCTTTGAAAATCATTTCCAAACCATTTTATATATTTGGAAACTCATTCAAAAACCTCAACAAAATGGCACATCAGGTGTCCCATAAGACCACCACTAATGGCCTACGATCTCATCTCAAATGGGTAAAACAAACAAATCCGAAAAACCCTTGAAAATCACATTTTATAAAACAGCTGGGTCTTGATTCAGCATACCGAAATGGGATCGGTTTACTGAAATCTCTTGGATCAGAAGACCGACTAGAATCGGTTAATCGAAATAGGTGTAGACACCTAAAACGACAAATCGAAAATCAAACCGGTTGACCGAAAATCCCTGGTTCAGTAGACCAAAGAAATTCGACAAACCAAATGCTGAATTTCTACAAGAGGACCTAAACTAATAGTAAAACGGCATACCGAAATGGTTCGGTATGCTGTTGTGACCATGCTCGGTCCGGGGATCCGACGTAGAGTCGCGCCAGGGGAAGGAGATCATAGCCATACCAAGATGGAGAAGGCGCAAGATAAGATAAAACAGAAAAGAAAAGTAGCCACCACCTAATCTTTTAAGGGAAAGACGAGGAAAACTACAAACAAACCATAGAAAAGGATGAATGCATGTGATGCAAATGGAAGGCCAAGTATCTACAAACCAAAGAATGGGTAAGGATTCCTATTGCGTATAGGGAAGGTGTTAGGCACCCCCGTACGCCCAAGAAATTTGGTCTTTCTAGTCTAATTCTCTTGCTAAAGGCTAAATGAATGCTTGCTAAACCTAGGTTGTGCTCTAAACATGTCAATATGAATGTCAAGACAAGACTGGATGGATGTGCATGATGGCATGCGAAAACTACGAAGCAATCCACATAAAATATCGCAATCATGAAAAACGACACGACAAAGAAAATCACATGAATTGACAAGAGTTTTGGCGAGAATGGCTCGAAAAATCATGCAGGCCTCAAGAAAGTCAAAAATGCCACCAACTCAGGTTGTCAGAATCAAAGAAAACATCGTGGAAATCAAGATGAGAAAACTGCAAAGAAGTCCGCATAAAACAGGTAAACTATGACATGTGGAGAAATTCACATAAAATGACGATGTCTTTGAAAAGAATGCTCTGAAAAACCACATTGACATCAAGAGCATCAAAAATGCAACAGATCCAAATCATTTGAATCATGGAAAACATCACGGAAATCGAGATGAAAAAATTACGAAGAAGTCCACGTAAGATAAGCAAACAACGACATGTGAAGAAAATGACGGTGTTTTTGGACAGAATATTTGGGAAAACCTTACTGACATTAAAAAGATCAAAAGCGAGGTCAACCCAAGTCACCGGAATCATAGAAAAAGTCCCGAAAATCAAAAAAGACGAACAATCCACAAGCAGGCCAATGTGGGCCTTTTGGTCTATTAGTGTATGCCCTTAGGCAATGAAGAAAATCATGTGAAAGTCAAAATGTTTGAAAAGCGATACGCAAAACCGCAGAAACTTGGAAAATTCGAGAAAATCAGCTAAGAAGAATAACCCTCATTCAGGTCCACATCGGCATTGTCCAGCCTGTTAATGTACGCCCACAGGCGATGAAATCCAAATCAAATCACGAAAATCAAGAAATGCGGAGTAAAGGGAATCAAATCGAATGTCAAGTGATAGAATCTGAAAACAAATCAAGGAAAAATCCACAGGAAATCACATGGAATGCATGCTTTACTCAAAAGGGATGAAATGCTATGCTGGTGTGATAAAACTATGCAAAATGTCTGGAAAATGTCATTTGCGAGAACCATGATGAGGACAAAGTTTTAAATGCAAGAAAAACAATGTAAACATGTTAAAGGACAACTACAGGGGCTAAAGTGCAAAATTCACAAAACAGGGGAAGACTGAATTAAAACATATTCAGTGGCTTCTGTCCTAGTGTGCAGATAATGAATTAAGTGAAAATGTGGCACTGGAATGCATGAAAATTGTACTTTGGTAATTTCCTGACAATTCAGGGTCTAATGTGCAAAATTCACACATAAGGTGCAAATATGACTAGATGTGAAATCAAGGATCATTTTACAATGCAAACATGATTTTTTGAGTGAAAACTATATTTAGGTACAAAAATATGAATGCTCATGTGATCAAAAGTGAAAAAAAGCCAAAAATGTATGTTAAAACAATTAAAACCCTAATTAATGGATTTGAAATTAATCTAAGGGTTTGGATGCAAATTTTCTATATTTAGGGATTGTATGCTGTGAATCCAGAGACTTATATGCAAAATTTCTAGGTCTGAATGTGATAAAAATTAGGTTTTTATGTTGATCAGTGTAATTATGAAGTTTGTTAGGGTTCAGGATGAAAATTTTCCAAGAAGAACTCATTTTAAAAACTCTAGGGGCATGTTGCAAAAACTTAGGACCTAAATGCAAAGAAATCATGACCTGAGGGGCTTAAGTGTGATAAAGCATGCATGAATAGAACTGAAAATGGGATTAAACATGTCTGCAGCCACTTGGTCTAGTGGTGAAGTCTCTTTGTAGTTGTACGAGAGATCGGGAGTTCGATTCCCAGCGTCTGATCAGAGATCAAAGGAGCAGGGAAGCTGGAGGAGGAGATGGGGAGGAGATCCAATGGGTAAAAAATGAAAGATTTACAATAACACTAAACAAATGCCATTTAAATTGAAAGCTCAGGGCTAAAGAGATAAAATCTAGGACCTACTTGTAACATTTAAATAAATTAATGGACTTTTAAATAAACCTAAAAAAACTAACAGTCACTACCGACGATTCGAAGATCGCCGGCGACGATGGCCTGGGAGGCTCATTCGTGCCTTCCCAGCGTCTGATCAGAGATCAAAGGAGCAGGGAAGCTGGAGGAGGAGATGGGGAGGAGATCCAATGGCTCGAATGAGATCCCTGACGACTAGAACGGTGGGTCGACATCACCCCCGACCATTCTTCTCCGACGACGACGTGCTTCGCGAGCGACAGTCCTGCAGGTGTCCATGCAACGAACGGGGGGTCCAAGGAGCTTGGAGGAGACACGGCGGAGCTCTTCGAAGCATCGGGCATGGCTATGGAGGCCTGAGGTGCGCCACCCATCTCAGGCTCCAACGACGGTTGTAGGTGACGACGGGGATGACGTTGTAGCGGCATGAGCGCTTGAGCGGCAATCGAGGGAAGCTCGGTGGACCACAGGGAGGGTTCCAGATGCGTTGGTCCCGGCGGGGCGCGGTCTCTGTGCTCTGTCGACTCAATGGGTTCAGCGACGACGGTTGACGGCAGCGGGCGACGTGGACGCCAGGGAGGCTCCTCCAGAGTAGAGGGAAACCAAGGGGAGGAGGAAGGAAGAGGAGGAGAAGAAGGAAGGCCCATGGAGCCTTGCCAGGAATTTGGAGGCCAGAGGCCTCACCAAGGACAGAGAACCCATCACCGGAGAGGGTCGATGAATTACAGGGGGCACCTCCCCGTCAAAACCCAAAACGAGGATTCTAAGAGGACCTAACGGGACATGCTTTGAAGCCAAGAAGAGGGGAAGAGATTACCTGAGGGGCGTGTTTCTCCCGGCGACGTTCTTGGTAGACACTCCAGCAGCGGTGATGCTCCGACGGACGCTTTGGTTGCGGCCAGGGGTCGGAGAAGGAGGTCTGGACGTGGAAAAAAGGTTGGGCCTCTAATCGTTTGGGTGCGGGGGTTTTCTGGGACTGTAGCATGTTGGAAGGGTTCGAGACTACCGTTCTCCTCTGGTTTGTCGATGGTGGGTGTTTTATACACTGGCGAGGCTTCCCAGGGTCGTCGATCTTCCTCCCTGATGGCTAAGGACCGTACGACGCTCGCGTGAGCTGGCAGGAGCTGTTGGAGATCGCCAGTGATCATGGGGAGGAGGAAATATTGTCAGGAGTTCTCGGGATTCCATCGCAGTGGTCGCTAGAGATTAAGGAGCTCGTCGGAATTATTTTTACAGTTTATAAAGTTTGTGATTAACGGGACATTGAGCCTGGTAATTGGGCCTGATTTTAGGGTTTTCTTCTTTCTTTCTTTTTTGTTTTTGTTTTGGGATTTTTATGGATTTTAGGGTTTTGCTTTTGGGTTTTTAATTTAGGTTTTGTGATTAAGTTTGTGATTTTGTGACTTAGGGTTTAATTAATTGGTTTTAAATTAGGGTTTTAATTACTTTAGGGTTTTTTGTTTTATTTTCTTTTTGGGATTTAGGGTTTTGATTTTTAGGTTTTTGTTTGGGTTTTGTGATTTGAATTAGGTTTTTGATTTTGTGACTTAGGGTTTAATTAATTGGTTTTAAATTAAGGTTTTAATTATTTTAGGGTTTTTTGTTTTATTTTCATTTTGGGATTTTAGGGATTTGATTTTTAGGTTTTTGTTTAGGATTTGAATTTAATTAGGTTTTTGGATTTTAATTAGGGTTTTTAGTTTAATATGTGCTTTTAGTTTAATTAGGGTTTTTTGCTTAATTAGGTTTTTTGTGTTTTAATTAGGGTTTTGAGTTTTTTGGGGTTTTTGATTTTAATTAGGGTTTTAGGTTTAATTAATTAGGGTTTTTAATTAGGGTATTAATTATTTTAGGGTTTTTTAGGGTTTTAACTATTTTAATATTAATGTTTTGGATTTTATTTAAGATTTTGAGTTTAATTAGGTTTTTGGATTTTAATTAAGGTTTTGGATTTTAATTTTGGGGTTTTAGACATTAATTAAGGTTTTGGGTTTAATTAATTAGGATTTTGAGTTTTAATTTAGGGTTTTTACTTTATTCCTTGGATTTTAAGTGGATTTTATTTAATTTTGACTTTAATTAGGGTTTTCACTTGATTAATTGGATTTTAAATGGTTGAAATGTATTTTATTTGATTTTGACTTGAATTAGGGTTATTATTTGATTAATTTTGTTTTTAGGTGGATTTTATTTTATTTTGACTTGAATTAGGGTTTTTGTTTGATTAATTGGATTTTAAGTGGATTTTATTTAGTTTTGACTTGAATTAGGGTTTTCACTTGATTAATTTGGGTTTTAAATGTTTTAAATGTGTTTTGTTTGGTTTTAATTTTGCTTAGGTTAGAGTGGACTGGTGTGGGACTGAATGGACTTGTGTAGACTTAAGTGGGCCTGAATGTGTTTTGGACTAGAACCTCTTTCTAGAGGAGCCTGCTGTAAAGTGACTTCAAAGTCGAAGTGTCAACAGTTGTTTTCTACAAAACTAGAAAATGACCCAGGGCACCACCCGAAAGATTGCCCAAAATGGGACCTATGGGCGGACCCTCGAAACAAGCATCAAAAATTCCAAATAAAACGTATGTATTAGACCCTCAAGTCTACTTTAAATCCACACAAACAAAGCCAAGATCCATCCATTATAAAGGGAGAAATAAATTCAAGAAGCCATAGAGGTCAAAAATGACCTAAAACCACACATCACCATAAATGCTACCATAAATCCTTATAAAATCACAATAAATTCTAGGAATGTAAATTTACCTAGATTTCATGCATTCGTATTATTTTCTACCATTTTCATGCTTTTTGCAACACGAGGTGGCGACAAAGCGGGGAAGGGAAGGAGAGGTGCGGAGAAGGAGGTTGATGGGCCGCAGCTATATACACTCAGATGGTGGTAGCTACATGCAAGCATGCACAGTGCAACCACCAGCCTCCCGCACGAGTCAGCAACCAACCACACCAATTCACTCCCACCAACCGGCTCACAAATGCCAGTCCCACACATGGACCCACAAGCACAGTGCTAACCACACACAAAAACATACAACTAGAAGTCAGCCCATGAGGTCCAAGTCCAAAATCACAAAATCACACAAACGGGCCTTGGAATAGTGACACCTGTCCAAGAATAAATTCATTAAAATGTAAATAATTACAAAACGAATTTACGGGTGTTACAAATCTAAACTAACACTCACCTAGATCCCTGATGTGTGGCGGTATGACTCCTCCTATATGCACTAGCAACCAACAACTACTATATTGTACCTGCCAAAAGATACAAAACAAAACACACGTGAGTAGCCACTCAACGATCACCCAGCACGCACCCCACCTACAACTCAGCAACCTATGCCGAGGGCATCCAAGCACAGGCATCACATTCGGATGCCACCAAACCAAGAGGGCAATCTACCGATGCCCAGCACACAAGCATTGGCATCCCTCCCTGATGTCGCAACACCAAACCATGTAGTCTACCACTGCCTGGTAGGCCATAAAATCACAAAACCATGCCTTTAAAGCCATTCTTCTCTTTTCCTTTTCAAAACCATGTGCATGCTCTTTCAAAATCTTTTATGCATGCCCGAGAAGGCTACTCTCACCGTCCCAAGCCCAAAACAACACCAGGGTTAAACTATAGAGACTTTGCTCTGCACAACATGGTTACCTCTAGACCCAAACACAACACCAAGCCACGGAGACTTAACGCCCAAAACAACAAAGCCACCGCTCCCAAAACACAACGCCTCAACAGGTGCCAAAACCAAGGTCTCCAATAAGCCCAGAGCCTAATTTCCTAAACTAAAACTCCGCACAAACACAAGCACAAATAGTGTGTCGAACTGCCCAGTGCCAAGCAGACAACACTAGCCACAAGTAGTCCATCGAGAAGCGACCACGGCATCTACACTACCACAATGTGCACCCTGTGTAGGAGCTAACCATTGTCCTGTGATTTTCCCACCTGGAGAACCCTCAACAAAGCCAACCCCTCCTTAAAAGGCAATCCTATCTCTTAGGATGCTACCAGCTATGGGGTGCACGTCCCACCTACACTGGCCACCACTGGCCACGACGTCCTCCACACGGTGCTCAGGAAGGAGTTTCATACCTCCACACCTGACAACACCTGACCCTCAATGGTCACAGCAACAACAATAGTATCATACCTCCCCATCATGCCATGAAACACCTCAACCCGTGGACCACAACCCTAGCCTAGAAATGACAGTCAAGGAGTGTCATACCTCCAAGACCTGACGAACCTCAGCCTTAGGTATCTCGACCCCCAACACAAACAGAAAGCACCGGAAAACTCTTTCCAAAACCATTTTCTAATCTGTACTTTTCTCTTTCCAAAACACTCTTTTAGAAAAGTTTTTCAAAACCATTAAATATCCTTTAAAACTCAAGAAATATTGTGCCCAGCAGCAGTACGGAAACCAAAGGTCGAGAAACCACAAACAAAACATAGCCTCAACAGCTCTCTTGTCAGGCCCAAGCAAAAATACCTTTGGAGCATTTGGGTTCATGAACACCACGCTCAACTCATGACCACAACCTAAGAAAACACCAACAAAACATTCTCTGATTGTCAAATCCACCCATAAGACACCACAGTAAAACAAACACAACCAGAACTCCACACTCTGGCACCAAGTGTAAGACACCTACTAGCTTGTGTCCCTCGGGGGCACAGCCAGGTTGGCTTAGACGCCGGCCCAAGACAATGCCACTAAATACTTTATTCAGTGCACTACACACAAAACCACACAAGCCCTAGACCTCGGGATGCTATCATTATCCCTAAAGTCCAGTCGAAACCATCTAGGAAAAGAACCTATTATTTGTAAATCATTCCATCTTTTATTCTACCCGCACTTCAGATGAAATCTTGCTAATTCATTTTAGGTAAACCCTACAATCATTCTAATGGATATCCTAATCATTTACATTCTAGGATTACCTATAAGGTAAACGCACTAGCTATAACACTCAACTACCCAAAAGTTTGGGATAAAACCCACCTAAAATGGGCCTGGCCAACCCACACATTTGGGCCTCGCGAATGGCCCGTGCCCCAGGTACTCTGCCAGAAAGCAGACAGACCCTGGACTAATGGCCAGAATCCCTACCGAATATTCGCATCTTGATCGTACACACGGCCCATGCCCCTGGCACTCTGTCAGATTTCAGGCAGAGCCTGAACCAGAACACCAGAAAATTTCTCCCAACTGGGAGCCTTGGGCAGACCACCCAAAAAAATACTATAAAATCCCAATAAAATATATGTTGTAGACCCTCAAGTCTACCGCAAAACCTAATAAACAAAATTAAAATCCATTCACCACACAAGGAGATATAAATTGCCAAGCACAAAGTGGTCAAAAAGGACCCAAATCCAACAACCACCATAAATAACACAATAAATCACCACAAATTCTCAAATCCACTCCAAGCATCCACACACATGCAATTTACACTATCATGCCCTTAGGCATCAAATTGGAAATTAAAAGGAAACCTAAGGGTGCGTACCTCCACCAAAGGCGTAGCGATAATGAGCGATGAACGGCGGCACGCCTCCCTCCTCATCAGCCACAAGCAACTCCTGTCCTCCTCTTCCTTGAGACGGCGGCATGGCGGTGGCAAGCTCGACGACAACGACACAATAACGATAGTCCCTCCTCCTCCCCAAATCCAAACACACTCTTTCTCTCATTTCTCTCATCTCCCTCTCTCTGATCTCCCTTCCTCATCTCTCGCCCCTTAAATCTCCTCTCCCATCCCCACCCCCCCCCCCCCCCGGC
>JAMKQA010003311.1:0-48599 GCA_024699735.1 Posidonia australis
GGATTTTCGTAGTAGTTTCTAAAACAAGTAAACTACGTGGGTCGCAAGTTATCTCAAAGAACCAATTGCACAGGTCAGGAGAAAGTTGCAGTCCCTTCTTTGGTTGCAATCTTTATTTTCTATATTTCAAGTGTGGTGCTTGAACATCAGCTTCTAATCTTACTCTCATTGGATTTGAAGTTAACAATTCATTAAATCTTACAAGTTGATGTTTTATTGCAGTTTTTATGTGAAAGCTGTAATAAAGATATAAGACACTATAGCTATAAGTAGTTCGTTTTGACATTTCAGGCTTTTACCTTATTTACATTATTTATTATCTAAAATGATAAAAGTGATCTCATATAAACATGATTCCAAAAGCGTTATAATAAGTGCAGGAGTAGCAATTAGTAACTTTATTCTAATGGGTTCCTCATATAGCCTAAGGTGGAGGAAGTATAACCTGAGGTGATCACTACAAAACAAATCTCCCTTGAAAATGCAACAAGGTTCTAAAAGCATTATTCATAATAAATGAAACGTATCCATCATGTTACTGCTGAAATTAGTTTGACTTTAAATAGATATAATGATAGACCACTACAAAGTTTTTTTTTTTTAATTCTCTTATGATTTTCTTTGAAACAGTAGAATAAATGGAATCTAGAACAGAGTGTCATGTCTCGTGAATCATGTTATATGTTAAATACTTATTTAATGAAATAAAATCTAACGTGGAACTTCGAAAAACATTGAAAACAAGTTTTTCTGGAGTAAGTTTGTAGCAATGTTGATTCACGTATCTAATTAATATATATCAGTCCTCTTCATCTCAGAATTGTCCAATAAAGACGTAATTATCCTAATTCAGTTACAAACAATCCCATGAATATCGGACATCCAAAACTTCTAACACATTAATTTCAAATTTACATGTCAAATGAAATTCTGAGACAACATGCATGGATACAAGTGCAGCAAGAGAATCTCCATGGTAGTGCATAAAATATCTGAATTATAGCAATGTATCATTTCATAAGTATGTAGCTGAAGGAAAGTAAAGAAAACTTGAGATGTATAGTAGTCAATAAGATACCAAATCCATGGAGTCTCACTAGGCCTTTGCAGTTTCTATTCCTTCAGAATTAAAAGCAATCTGTCTTTGCAGTTTCTAATAGACATCAAATTTGATTTTGGTAGAATTATGCTCTTAGGAATCGGTTTCCAAGGAGGCATAAGACTGTAACGGTTGAGCATGTAAAGTTAGTGATTGCAACGCGACAAACAATTTTTAGCCTATTAGAGAATGATTCTTTCCTAAACATTCATTTATATTTTCCATACGGCAAATGCATTATAAACCTATCCTCACAAACAAATGTAGATCATCAATTAATTCTAAATGTAAATGAATGGAAGTCATTGGTCTCAGCCTACCAAGCTCTCTCCTTACTTAGCGAGCTTGTAGATTGGAGGTGGTGTCTGCCACAGTCATATGAGACTGAATCTCTCAATCTCTGAGACAACTAAGATCCTATCAGTTTAGCAACTAGTTTATTAACATATTGCCAACCCTCAGACCAGCCAGCAAGAAAAGCCATTGATATGATATTCACAGCACTTCCTTTTCGAATAAATATTCTCATTAAATATTTACATATTCTCAGGACCTTGCAAAACTTTAATGAATGACTATAAGCCAAGTATTGCTTGCATATTCTCAGGTAAATAAATATTTACATATTTTAATTTTAAATTTTGAAAAATAAAACCTATAAAAGGAGGAGGTTGTGTCTGTAGGAGGAGGAGGCTATGGCTAGTAGTGGGTGGGAGGAGGAGGACAATGAAGTTATCCCAATGGGAGGAGGAGGTAGTGTCCGGTGACAGGCGGAAGGAGGAGGAGGAGGAGGATGAGGTTGTGTCAGTAGGAGGAAGAGGACGTCAGAGGAGGCACTGTTGAGGAGGCACTGTTGAGGTGCTGTAGGATGTCAGAGGAGGCACTGTGGAGGTAGTGTAGGACGTCAGAGGAGGCACTGTGGAGGTGGCATCGGACGTCAGAGGAGGCACTGCGATGGAAGAGGAGGGGCACGTCGGGGAGGTGGAGGAGGTACTACATAGGGTGGTTGTCCGTGGCAATGCAGATATCGTGGTAGTTCCGTGGTGGACTGCTTGTGGTCATTGTTGACTACTTAATACCGGGCAGCTCGACATATTGTTGTGCTTGTAGTTTTGCTGAGTTCTGATTCAGGGTATCAAGTCCTGGCCTAGAGAAGGACGTGGTGTTGCACCTAATTGAGGCATGGTGTTTTGAGAGCGATGGTTCCGTGATTTTGGTCTACGATAGGCAAAGGCTCTGAGGCTTTGGTGTGACTGTTTTGGTTTAGAGGAGTAGGGTTAGCAGGCTTTCCTCGTGTATGGTTAGCCTTTAAGGGTCTTACAGGTGATAGGATGTTGGGACGGGCAGACTCCTCCATAGGGTGGTTGTCCGTAACAGTGAAGACATCGTAGTAGCTCCGCAGTGGACTGCTTGTGGTCAGTGTTGACTGCTTGACACCGAGCAGCTCGACACATTGTTGTGCTTGTGGTTTTGTTGAGTTTTGATTCAGAGAATCAGATCCTAGCCTAGAGAAGGTCGTGGTATTGCTTTCAATTGAGGCATGGTGCTTTGGGAGCAATGGCTTTGTGGTTTTGGTCTACAGTAGACCATGGTTTTGGAGGCAGAGGCTCCTAAGCTTTAGTGTGATTGTTTTAGTCCAGAGGTGATTGTGTTGCTCAGAGCAGAGGCTCTGTGTTTGTTCGTGATTACTGTTGTGGGTGCCGTGGATGCTATAGAGAGTGTCTAGACACTATTGGTTGTCTGGTCCACTCAGAGAGTGTGTGGGACTAGGTTTTATATTTTGTGTGGTTTTAGGCTTGAGTCGGCAAAAGTAGCCTTCTCAGGCATGCATGAAAGGATTTTAAAAGTGCATGCATATGGTTTTGAAAGGAAAAGAGAAAGAATAGTTTTAAAGACATGGTTTTGAGGTTTTGCTATGTATCAGGCAATGGTAGATTGTCTGGTTTTGGTGTTGTGATATTTAGGTGGGGATGCCTGTGCTTGTGTGCTTGTGTGCTTGTGTGCTTGTGACTTCGTTTTGCCTGCTTTTTTGACGTGGTGTGCTGAGTTGTCTTAGGTGGGGTGTGTGCTGGGTGACCGTTTTGAGTAGTCACTTACGTGTGCTTTGTTTTATGTGTTTTGGCAGATACAGGATTGTAGATGTCGGTTGTTAGTACACATAAGAGAAATCACGCTACCACACAAATGGGAGCTTGGTGAGTGTTTAGTTTTATTTTCTATTTTCTAGTTCTACTTCTGCTGAGTGTATTAAATTTAATTACATAATTAATGTGATTGTAAGATAATGATAATAAAATGAAAATTGTAGCTAGTTTAAATGGTAGCAACTTGAGAGTCGTTACAATGTATTTATACAATGTGTTTATTTTTTGTCTAAAAATTAATACATATATAATGTAATGTATATATATTTTAAACTAGATATATATCTTAATAATCAAGCTGATTATTATTAATTAACATGTTTTTCACTTATTTCAAAACTTATTCTGATACTTATTCCACTTTTCATCCAAACCAGAATATCTTTCTTTACACACTTATTTACCTTTAAAAGAAAATCACTTCCAAACTAAATAACAATACCATCAAAATACTAACACTACTTTCCACTTATTCCTATTTTTTTTATTCTACATTCAAAGAGGGGCTTAAGATTTTGCCTTCGTGTTAATTTTACTGGTACTTTGTATCATTGTATATTATATGCTAATATGGACACCATTAAGAGCTTAATACCTTCGGTTAATGCCTTTCCTTTGTATACAAAGTCTAGACTAGTATAAAACTCACAAGGAAATCGTGATAACTAACGACAAAAACAACACTCATTTTCAAAACGATGATACCAACATATTATATTGAATGATTCTGTTAGGGTCCACCTGGAAGGATAGGTCTACATTGGATGCTCCCTCACTTGCGTGGTTTTGATGATGATAGAATCGTTTTTCTTTTCTTTTACCTATTTTTTTTAACCAGATGGTATTGTGGATTTAAGATTATAACATAATAGATATGAGTCCACATTTTTTTAAGCATGGGAGAAAATATAAAACAAATGATGAGAATAGATAGACTTTTGCTCAACCAAGTTTTGGACTTTTTCTCATGATTTTTCCCTGACATATGTTTGTTTTCCAAAGATCAAGTCAATATTAGTGGCATAACATGTTTGATATTACGTTTGCCTAAAATGTTAACATATTTTGTTTTAAATTTAAAGTAACTTTGATAATAAATTTTCTGAAAATTTTAACATCATCAATTAAGTATTTTATTTCACACTACAAAATAAAGTTTATCATTTATTATTATTATTATTTTGCAATCGCTTCTTAGACTTGCTCAAGATCATAAAATGGCAAGAAAAAACAAACTGAGGGTCCGTTTGGTAGAATTTTTGGATAGCTTTTGAGTATATAACTTTTCTCTAGAAACTATAATGGTCCAACAATTCTATCAAATACTACCAACATCTTAGAAACATGTAACATTTAGAACAGTAATTTCTTAATATTTCCAGAAGTTGGGTTATGACAGCTTTTTGTCAGAAGTTAGCTTCTACATTTGGGTTTAAAAATTGAAATTCTACCAAACGGATTCTTAGAAAAAAGGTTATCCCTTTTATAGTTTAACTTTGATTTATGTTTTCTATTTGGCGGTGTTAGCAATATAATCCTCTTATACTTACATTAAGATGTTATCTATAATTGAAATCTGTCATTGTTGGTAATTGGTTGCACTAAAATGTAAGTGTGTAGTTTAAGGAGTATACATGGGTTATAGTATGTCTTGTTTCATTAAGTTCTATATTGGAATATGTTTAATATAAGGAACATGTTTTCTTTTTTTCTTGGTGTGTGCATAATAGTATTGATGGCTACTTATATGGATAACATTTAACTGTTTTATTCAAAAGTTGTGTTAAGATATTAAAAGATGTTTTACAAAAAATGTAACAACTACACTTTGTATCTTCACGTTAGTTGTCTTCTTTGTTAATTATTAGTAATAAAATATTAAATGTAGATAACTAATGTACGATTTAAATATTCTATTTTTTGTTAAATCTATAGTTAGTTGTTCCACATTTCTAATAAGGTGGAATTTTACTCATTTTCACCTAAAATTGACTAAATGCTTCAATTTTTTCAAGGTATATCATTGTTGATTAGACATTAGAATCCCTGTGCAATTGTTGATAGTCTATAATAGTGAAAATTTACTTTAACTTATACTTTTGTTGTCCCATTGCACATCTTGTTTGTGAAATGACTTGTGAAGAATGAGATAATGCAACACATCATGAGATGATTATAAGAGAAATTAGATATTAAAGATCAGGCAACTCTAACCTGTTGAAATGAAGAAGCAAATAAAAAATGTAACTAGTTTAAGCTCTATCATTGGACTTGATAAATGATTAGATAAAATTGAGTTGCAGTTCCTTTCAAAAGTCAATCATAATAGGATATGAGAAGACCATAAAAAAGAATATTGGGATCATTTAATAGTCTCACTTTTATCATCGTTGTCTTGTCATTGCTTTGTATGCTTTGTTTAGAAATATTTCCTCTACATCGAGTAATGTTGTAAGTACGGGGAAATCATAGTATAGTATTTTGAAATAGAATAGTAACTTTATCTTGTATTAATTGCTTTCATCTCCAATGATTATGCATACATATTTGCTTCAATGAAGTGTCTATTTGTCAATGTGCCTCATCTTAGTGTTCTTATTCTCATTTTGCTGATTTAGGCCTCAGTTTAGTTCTATTATTTTAAAATTATAAATTTTGTTTATAACATGAGTTTATCTTCATATATAATTAAAAATTTACAACATTAATTAGTATTATTGTGCAATAGTAATTCTACATCCTTTGAAATAATTTACAACATTAATCAGTATTATTGTGCAATAGTAATTTTGCATCCTCTGAAATATTGATTCCATGACTATTTTTTCTCTATAATTCAACTTCATAACCATTGCGAACAATTCTTCTCCTGAAATTTCCCCAACACTACTCACCATAAAGTATATTCCAATGTTATAAAATATTAAAATTGTCATTAAAAACCTTTAATGATAAATTGTAACCAACATTAGCAAACGACATTCAAGAGTGGATTCTAGTAACAATCTTGAGAAGTGATAAATTAGTAGTTCATGGTCCTTCAACGGAACGTTAGGTCGAAAAATATATAATAATCTAGAAGATAACCACGATACAAAAATAAAAAATGAATCGGACATCTCCAAGTAATTCATAAAACCATTACAAATTTGCCAAGACCTTTCTCCATTAAAAGTGAAAAGAGAATTTATACTAGTCACATCAGGCAACTGTACTGAATTTTCTCTATTGCACAAAAAGTAAATAGATGATTTAAATGGCAACAAGCTGTATGTCTGGAAAAGTAGATTGATTTAAGAGTAATGACCCTTAATGATAGTATTGCTTTAAAAATAAAAAAAGTTTATCACAAACTTAAGCAACAAAGCTAATGCCACATCAAAAAATTTATGACAAAATAAAACTATTAAAGGAGAATATTTTACCATATATTGTGCTGAAAGCAAAAGTTAATTTCTATGATGATTCTATCAACACAAGTCAAGCTTTATCTAAGAAAACAAGTTTGAAACTTCATGATAATTACTTTTTGCCATTTTTAATTAATAATTATATATCAACATCATGTCTGATAGGGAAATTTTGTTGACTTTTTGTCTTACATTACATATTTGGAGATTCCATAGATGGGTACGTTGTATTGTTTGGAAACTCGATTCAAACAATGTGTCAATGATGGCATATTACAAATTTTATGGCATAAACTTAAAATTACGTCTACTGATATGAAAAAAACTTAAAATTGAGTGTGTATCTCGATTGCAGGTTGTACAAATTAGCAACAGTGAATGTGATTAATTGTATAAAATTGTTTTGACTTGACTAACTATGATGTTCATTTCTTGACAACATCGGTATTGTTTTAATTCATGCATGTTAACTAAGTTTTTAAGTGTTTTAATCTTAACTAAGTTCATTTCTTGACGATTTGCTATCCTTGTTTGAAATAAAGATGTTATAAATGTACGTTAATTATATCCTCCCTATTCTCTACATTTACTAGAAGTCCTAATTTCTATAAATAATATTCTTGTGTGTGCATCAAATTGTAATTGTATCCCATGCTCATATTAATGCTACTTAGGTACCATTTTTTCTTTCTTATTTATAGTTAAAGTAAGAAAGAAAGGTAACATGATAGACAAAAGATGAAACTAGGAAGATGTTGATCAATGTAAAGTTTCAGTGAACTTTTATTGATTAGGAAGGTGTTTTTTAATCTAAGTATTTTGTATCCTTATTAAAAAATAACTTCAAGTATTTGATATTATTTCTTTATGAAATACTTGATTCTTATTTTAACTTTAATATTCAATTATCATTGTACTTACACAATAACAGTTATTTCAATTCAACCAAAGTTTAGTTTCAATTCAACTTATGATCTTATTTCCTATCTTTAGTTATCTTATTATACTTCAGCGTTGCAGAGTCAAAGGATCTCACTGTTTTAAGGTAACTTCTTACTACATTGCAGAGTATTCTTTATCATAATCATTTTTTATAAACTTTTTTATAACTTATATTAATTTATTTATTTCTGCATAGTAATCTTTTTTATAATATTATTCATTGAAAGTGAAAGGAGAATTTATATTGGTTGGCAAAACTACTAAATTTTCTCCATTGCACACAAAGTAAATAGATGGTTTAAATGGCAACAAGTTGTGTGTTTGAAAATTTTGGATTGATTTGAGAGTAACAACCCTTGATGACAGTATTCCTTCAAAAATAAAAGAGTTTATCACAAGCTTAAGTAACAAAGTTAATGCTACATTAAAATAGTTGCAACAAACAAAACTATAAAGGGGGGGATATTTTACAAAAGATATTGTGTAGAAAACAAAGTTAATTTCTGTGATGATTCTACTAACACAAGTCAAGCTTTATCTAAGAAAATGAGTTTGAAACTTTATGGTAGTCTCTGGATTACTTTTTGCCATTTTTAATTAATAATTACACATGCAAAATATATATATCAAAATCATGCTTGGTAGGGAAATTTTGTAACATTTTGATTAATGACAAATACTAGGTTGTCTATCTGACTCAAATTTCATTTGTCACCTTAATGGGGACTTACATTACATATTTGGAGATTCCATAGATGGGAACTTTGTAGTGTTTGGAAACTCGACGCAAACAATACATCAATGGTGGCTTATTACAAATTTACAACATAAACATAAAACTAAGTCAATTGATATGAAAAAAAACTTGAAAATGAGTGTGAGTCTCGATTGTAGGCTATACAAATTAGCAATAGTGAATGTGATTAGTTGTACAAAATTGTTTTGACTTGACTAACTACGATGTCTATTTCTTGACGTTGTTGGTATTGTTTTCATCTTAACTATGTTTTCAAGTGTTTCAATCTTAACTAAGTTTATTTTTTGATGATATGTTATATTAGTTTGAAATAAAGACATTATAATATTATGTTAATTTTATCCTCTCTGTTCCCTACATTTACTAGAAATCCCAACTCCTATAACCAATATTCATGTATGTACATAAAATTGTAATTGCATCCAATGTTCATATTAATGCTGCTTAAGTACCACTTTTTCATTCTTATTTATAGTTAAAGTAAGAAAGGAAAGTGACACAAAAAGCATAAGATGAAACTGAGAAGGTGTTTATTAAATTGAAGTTTTAGAACTTTTATTGATTAGGAAGGTGTTTTTTCTATCTTAGTATTTTATATCTTTATTAAAAAGCGGACTTCAAGTATTTGATATTATTTCTTTATAAAATCTTTGATTCTTATTTTGACTTTAATATTTAGTTATCATTGTACTTATATAATTACACTTATTTCAATTCGACCTAATTTTAATTCCAATTCAACTTATGGTCTTATTTCCTATCTTTAGTTATCTAATTCTACTTTAACATTGCAGTGTCACAAGATCTTGTTGTTCTAGGATAACTTCCATTTTAACTTATATTTTATTCCTACTAGGAATTAGAGGTTTTAAATAGTGCACTTGGAACCATTTTGGTGACATGTATAAATTATAGTTGCTAAGATGCTAAGAATGTGGATTCTCACTGTGACATGGACTTTTCGTAGCATTACACAAAATGAGGAACTTGAGCTTCGATAATAGAGGTTTTATATGAACGATGGGACGTCAATATCATGAATTGTGAATTCTCATATTGAATTTCTTAAATTTTTCAATAACAAATCTAAATTTACCTAATATATATGTATATACATAATCTTCTGCAAGCTCATGTTGTTCTCCTTATTTAGCATTAAAGAATTCATGATGTACTAATAGGAAGGAAATTCTTCCTTACTCATAGGGTGTCAAGAGGAGACAAGGGGAACTTGTTTATTTTGACAATGGTGTATCCATCAAATAGAATCCTACTTTCGTGATTTGTGAAGGCATTTTACTTGTTTATAAATTGTAAGTAACCAATTTTTTTTTAGCAAAAGTGTAAACTTGTCATGTTTACTTCTTATGATAATATTGTCATAAGAGCAAAGTGTTCCGTAAATAGACCGTTTGTTGTTTCTTTTGGTACTTTTAGTAAATTATTGTTATTTAATTGGATTATAACTTACTATAGAATGTAGCATTGAATACAAATAAATGGAGAAAAAGGATTAATATATATATTTCTACAAACTAATGGTACTATATAGTTTTAGTATCGACAAGCCATGTCTAAAAGAGGTGTTTCAATAGAGATGTGAAAGGTTAAAAAGTACATCATTTGTTGTTTTCTTCTTGTTATGCCTGAATCGATAGTCATAACTCATGACTCTATATTTGACGCACATTTAGTACACAAGAAATGGATCTATTCCTTATTTAGTACACATGCTCAATCCATCTAATTATTTCTAAGTGAGACAAGCAGATATTTATATGAATAGGTTTCTTCTATTTTATTCGTGTGATGCATGAGGTCGACGTTTTTTATCACCCGAAAATTTATATAGCTTCTAAATTATCAACTCTTATTAACGAAAATATTATGGTTCTTGATTTAATTTTCATCTTATTCTTGGCTAAGCACATCAAAACTATGCACAAGTTATTATATTTTTTATAAAAAATAATTGTACATTACTGTTAGAAAATTCTCATCTTACGGCATAGTACATGTAGGTTTTAGGCAATGAATAAACAATAAACAACGTTTATTTTATACAAATGTGTGGATGAGTACACAACCCCTCAATCTACAGATGTTCTATTGGTTAGACGTATAGAATGGTTTTTTTTCTTCTTCCGTGTCTAGCTAATTACATGACGTCAGGTAACACGTAATTCGTTCCGACAAAAGAAAAAAAAACCCCATTTCCTGAAAAGGAAAAAAATGCTATTCTATTATTATTTATTAATTTTTAATAAAATTTGAGCTGGTCACGGCTTCCACCTTACCATGCTGACCCCCAGCCCTCATACCCACAGTCGGCAAAACCTCCCTATCTCCCCTATTCTCACCCTCCAACTCCGGCTCCTCACAACCATGTCGGGTCTGTACACCCAAAACTTCTCCCCCGCCGGAGCCCATTCTCCACAGATAAGGAGTACACCGGATATCGACAGGTACAGGGGAAAGAAGTCGTTTTTGGACGATGAAAATCCCATAGTTGCTCTTGTTTTCCCCCGATCAGTTGTCGTTCGAGTAGTTTTTTGTTCCTTTTTTGATCGTGTTTTTTTTTTCCTGATACTTTTATAGTCAGTACTTGACGGAGCTGTTGGCGGAGCACCAGAAGCTTGTGCCCTTCCTGCAGGTTCTCCCTATATGCAGCCGATTGCTGAATCAAGGTTTGTGTTTTTTGTGTGTGATGTTTGGAATTTTTGTTTCTTTCGGTTATTCTGGGTTTTTGATGTGCGGCTTGTTGTTGGGCTTCTTTGGGTCGGTTGTTTTTCCTGTGTTTGTCAGGTTCTGCATGGTGCACATTTCCTCTTTGGATAAGGAACATCCTGCTCTTTATCTGATAATTGCCCATTCCATTCCTCATGCTTTGTTTCAATCTCTGTTTAGGCTACCGTGTTAGTTCGTATCACATCCATTGGGTTACCTAAATTTGATTAGTTCAGTTGTCTATTTTGACGCTCTATCTTACAGTGTGTTTTGGTTGCTTCAAGTTGGAGGCTCTGGCTCTCTGCATTGTTTTAGGTTTTCATTTTTCTATGTACTTTGTTGGATTGAAAAATTATTCACTTGGATGGACCTAAAACAAACATTGGTGTGGTTTCAACCATTTCAAAAGCTACCATACTTATAGTAGTTGCCATCTATGTTATGTCGTCCCATTACTTCTCAAAACTCCAGTGCACGTTGTGCCTTGTGATTGGTTGGCTAACAATACTATCTGAATGTTTTTTTTCTTCTATTTTCTATGTTCACTTTCAATGGTTGATTTTGCAATAATTTTCACCTCTATGATTCTGTCTAGAATTATGATCCCATCATTCTTGTATCAGCTTATCTTGTAAGTTATGATAATTGAAAGCCTCATTTGTAAATAAGCCATGAAAGTATATTTGTAGTTGATGTATCTAGTATTGACATGAATGGCTAGAGTGTTACCTTGGAAATTTACTTACTGGAAGATATAAAAAATTTAAGTGTCAATTAGAGAAACTGTGAATAGGATATTCTTGTGTGGCAAATATTGTGGAAACCGCTGTAGGATAATGAAAGTAGTGTAAAAGATTAATGGTGTTTGTGCACTTGGTCTCAAATGATTTTAAAAGACACTAATTTTCTTTACTTTCTCGAGTATATAAATCCCAACTCTTTTTATTTTCCACTGTTTCCTTATGGAATTTTAATGGATTTCCTGACCCCAACCTTGCCCCATTCTCCCTCTCCCCCTCCTCTTCGTGTAGCTTCTCTTTGTGGGCCTGTCCTCCTCCTCTCCCTCCCTGCCCCATCCTCCTCTTTCGCCTCCTCTTCCTCCCTTTCTCCTCCTTCACCTCATCTTCCTCCCCTCCTCCTTTGCCTCATCCTTTCTTCGCTCTCTTCCTTGCCCCTCTTACTCCTTCGCTTCCTCCCCCTCCTTGCTCTCCTTCTCCTCCCCTCATCATCGACGCTACAGCTAGATCTAACAACAAGTTAGCAAGGTCTAGTAGTGACCTTACTTGTTGATGCTACAGCGACCCTCCTTGTCAACGTTATAGCAACCCTCCTTGTTGTCGCTATAGTGACCCTCCTTAGCAAGGTATTGCTTGGTGTGAGTTAAGAAAAAATTTGAATGGTCTTGTTCTTGTTCTTGTATTGTTTTGGATTTGCAACAGAGAATTCTTGTTTTGGTATTGTCCTTATTGTAAATATTGTTATGGTATTGTTCTTGTTTCGGGGGATAGAAAAAAAATGTGCTTAATAAATTCTTGTTGAAAAAAATGTGCTTGACAAATGTTTTGGTATTGACAAATGTTGTTCTTGGTTTTGGGGATACAAATTCCTGTTGGATCTTGTGGTTGTGTTATACATAGTATATAATGATTTTTTTTAGATTGTTTATTTTTACATTTCCTGTTGTCATTTATAATATGCTTCTCAACCAAATGAAAAATGTGGATTGGTTACATGGGTTATACATGTAACTTTGTAATGCAGTTGATTGCACTTATAGAAGGAAATATTTCAGTGGTGAATCATTCTCATATCTTTCTTTTTTTTGTTTTCAGAAATTTTTTGTTAGTTTTTATTTGTTCTTGTTAATCGATCTTCCTTTTCTTGGTCACATATTTTAGGGGGTGTTTGTGTACCATATATTTTTTTCAATTCACCATGCTCCTCCCATTCAAGACTTGTGACATACAATAGGAAAGGCTTGCAAAAGCTTTTCAATCTAGAAAAGATTAAAAAAATGGAACTTTGCTAGAAATAAATTTCAAATTTGCACTTGAAATCTCTTGAAACAATTTCAACTGACCATCAACTGACCATGACCATGCATTTATGATGGTATTTGGTGCATGGTGATCAAGGTATTGATAGAGTGGGTACCAAGCATTGAGTCCAGGCATGGATGAGGAGGTGACGACATGAATCATTTGTATTTTCCTCTCTTTTTTGTTATTTGTTTCTTTTTGATATACACCACAAAATTTCCCTGTTTTAGAACTTAAGTTAAAAGATTAAGCTCCTTAGTTTTGTTTTGAGTCATGATTATACATTGAACTTATTCTCTCATCATTTTCTTGTCATATTAAACTCATCATTTTACAAGCTTATTTCATGCCGAAGCTGCAAAATAAATTGGTTCTGAAATGTACCATTTTTTAAAATACTTTTTATCTATCACAGACAGTTTAACAGAGTTCCTACCGGTTCCTATTAGATTCTTATAATTGGAGGCTGCTAAAGTTTAACTGACCGAACCAATTTCTGTCTCTTTTCATAATTTTGTTTCTGAATTTTATCTCTGTATTTTTATAATTGTGTTATTATCTCTGTATTTTGTTTCTGAATTGTCTGTAACTGTGTTTTATATTATCTTTTATTCTTTTACTGTCTGTTTGGATGGACACTAGGATTCTAACTATAGTTTTGAAAATACATTTTTTCAAAACACAATTAATAAAATTTATTTTATTTTCATTGCACATGCAAAAAATTTAAAAACTGTAGTTTGAAAAAGTGTGTGGATCAAAATATATATATTTATCATAAAATACAGTTTTAAGGAGTTGTTTAGATTAAAAAAAACATCTATAGCAATTTTAATATTGGTTTTATAGATCTTCTATAAATTAAAATATTAATCAATTTTTATATTGATTGTATAAATATCTAACATGATTTCATTTCATCATATTTGAAAGGATAATTTTGTACAGACACAATTACAAGTGCTAACACATCACAAAAAAAATGAACACATTAATAAAATTCAAATAACACCAATACTCAAATCCTCTCCTAGGCATTTAGTCAAACATCTTGCGTTCGCATTACACACTTCACTCAGCCACCGACAAGTCATGCCATTGCCCACACAATCCACTGTCATTACAAAAAATTGAGAATGATGGTAGTGTCACTAGGGTTGATAAAAGGAGTTCTCATCAGACGTCGAGAGATTGGGAGGGAGAGTTCTCAAAGGTAATGTCTTTGAATGAGACTTGAACAGATCAAAATTGTAGTTTCACTTCACCTTCTTTTGGTTCTCCCTCTTGTACATTAAGGCTTGGTCCCTGTCAAGAAGGTCGATGATGAAGATCTTAGCCGTGGGGTGATTGGCTGTGGGAATGGAATTGATGGGGTCATTGGAGGGGAGATGGAAGATGTAGGGGATGGTGGCGATGCTGGCGTCTACGAGGCCTTGACGTCGGCCTTAGTGCTGTCAAAGGCAAGGACGTCTACTTTCTTGTCGTAGCTGGTAGCTGCCATGCTCACCTTCTTTAGGTTCTCCCTTGAGTGCAACACCTCTTTCACCTTCCCATCTCCCGCGTTGAACCTCCTTACTCCCTCAATCATCTTCTCCATTCCAAGGAGGCCTTATAGATCTCCTCCACCATCGAGGTTTGGTATGGGTCGAGGACGTCGATGACAGGGATCTAAGGCGTGGGGTGATTGGCTGTAGGGATGGAATTGATGGGGTCGTCAGCGAAGATGTGGATTAAAGGAGTTCTTATCAAATGTCGAGAGATTGAGAGGCAGAGGAGGTAAGGAAGAGGAAGGGTGAGGTCTAAACTGTTGAAGAATAGAGTTCTACGGTAAAAAAAAGAAGAGTGATAACATCTCTTTTTCGTAAAACTTTATCTTAATCCTAAATTACGGTTTCAAAATGATTCTTTGGTTACCATCAAAACAATCCAAATTAAAGTAAAAAATTATGTTTTCCAAAACTTTATTTTTTGACCAATATCATAGTTTTCTGAGGTATCCAAATGGACCCTTAATAGTGGTCCAAGAGAAGATGCAACAAGAATTGGTCAGCTAGTGTTGTTTGTTGTAAGGCAGTTGATATCTCACCTTTGAGGGTGAACCAAGCACTATATTTGCTCACCATTGGAGCCCAGGAGAGTGCTAGGAACATCAAGACTATTGCTGAGTGCCTTGTTGATGAGTTTATTAATGCTGCTAAGGGATCATCAAACAATTATGCTATCAAGAAGAAAGATGAGATTGAATGAGTTGCCAAGGCTAACCGTTGATCAATTCATCATTTCGGCACGTCAACATTTAGCTTATGGGTTGGTCTAGATTTTGGTTTAGTTTGCTTTACGTTTTTACACCCTATGAATTTTATATCATCTGGTGTTGGAATCAAAGTATTGGCAATTTATATTGAGACCATCTTGCTTTCTAAATTATGTATGCAATGAATGCGATGTCCTTCCAACAACACAGAAAACCCCAGGCTGCGATAGCAACTGCTATGTCGGTGTTTGGATGGTGTTTTGGCATCATTGAGACCTCCCTTTTGTTAATCGAATGTTGTCTTGTTAACAAAATAAGCTTCATATTGCCCTTACCATTTCATCCTAGTTTTGTCTCAACATGTATGTTACTTTCCTGTTTCTCTCAATTCCATCAAAATAGAGCTATAAGAAATGTTAAATATGTTACTAATCCTGAGTTTTTAGTATTGTGGAGAGACTTGGTGGACCAATTAATGCCACAAAGAACTTTAATTATAGGCATTCACAATTAAGGTCTAGAAAGTCAATTTTTCATAAGTTCTTTAAGAGTTGGCCAAGGAAGAAGAAATATATAATGGTATTGGATTAACTAATGAACAAAAAAAAGTAGATCAATTCGTGAAAATATCATTGTTTCTATGTGGTATAATTGATAATAGTAATTCATTTTTAAGAATTTATAATATTATTTGAACTTTTGTATGATTCAAATTTATATTTTAAAGTTGGATATTTGATTGATTTTTAAGTTAACAATTGTGAGGTTAATAATATCTGTTTTTCTTTAAAATCTGTTGATAAGCACAAATATTCTTTTTTCAGTTTCCTTTGTTTTCTTGAACTTGCACAAAAAATAAGAAACTTAGTCAATAGGAAATTAATTTTCCTTATTTTCCGATTCCTAGTAATTTCTATTGACTCCAGAATTTCATTTTTTGCCAAAATTTGTGCATAAACAGGTCCTTTCTTTATAATGCAATTGGGTATTTATTGTTGTGTGGTTCACATTTGTAAAAGTTCTTTCTAGTAAAGATTGAAGTATAAAAGGCAGCAATCTTTCAAAGTCCTCAATAAATTTTTAGGTAGTATTTGGTATGTTGGAATGAGGATTGGAATAGACTGAAATGAAATAAGAGAATTCCATTCTGATGGTTGTATAAAAAAAAATATTTGGAATAGGAATAGGAATAAAATTCCCTTGCAATTTCATTCCTTTCCAGAAGGTAAGGAATTTGATTCTCATTCTATTGGAAATCACGAGAAACCAATTTATCTGATGAAAAATAAAAAAAAAGAAATGAAACCATACTTGAAGAGTATGCATATCATTTGTATCTTATTGAAAAATGATAATGCTCCAACTTCCATAAGCATCTTTATATATGCTCATATTTATCGATTAAAGTGCCTAGGCATTATAACATCCAAAGCATTTTAACTCCTAGGGCTTCTTTTAATTATCGGGATCCTAATCGGATCTGGATATGGATTTTAGGGATATAAATAAGGATTTCAAATATAAATAGGGATTATATTCTCTTATATTTTTGTTTTGTTTTGTTTTGTTATGACTTATTAAAAGTGTAAAACTTCTTTGTTTTAAACTTATTTAGATGTTAATATGTGTTTATATTGATGCTTTGATGTTAATTCTATTAAATTTTATTGTTATCTTGTCATTTGTTATATATTTCAATGCTATTTAGGGATTAGTTATGGATAGAGATATCAATGCATAATCGCATTAATAATATATAACATAAATAATAAAATATTGAAAATAATTTATTTTTATTTTTTTTAATGGTGCTTAGGCGTCGCCTCTGTGCCCAAGCTCAACACTTTGGTGCCTTGAAGCCTTAATAAGTATAGTCCAATGAAGCTATACACTAGTGGACAATCAATATGGCTATACATCAATCGTTGACCCTTTGATTCTTCATGAATGATTGATGTGATTCTTTTTTTTTTTTTTCCTTTTTCCTATATACATTACAACCGTAAGATAGTAATCTAGATCCTTCATGTGCAGCTTATTAGCTATGTACTAGTGTATAATTACATTTTGGTGTAATAAGTATGTACTCACTAATCAGCAAAAATGCATAGTTATCAGGGGAAAAACGAAAAATAGTAGCTGATTGCCAATGAAAATGTATCTGAATATCCTGAACTGGGAGAAGGAAAACTATTTCCATTTATCTTTGTGTTTTGTTCCATTCCACATCTACTTCAGGGATTTGTTCGAGAAGCATTTTTAGCTTTGGTACCCATGCTTATACAATGTATTTGATGAACATACACATCTTGTGGTCTTGTGCCATGTTTCTTATCATTCAATGTGAACAGAAATTCTACGGGTTGGTGGAATGCTCCAAAATTCTGGATATAGGGACTTTGACAGGATGCACTATAGAAGTCCTAGCCCCATGGGTTCTGCGAACCTTTTCCCTAATGGTGCAGGCAATGGACTAAGTGGTCGTATTGGACTTCATCAGGAGGTAACTTGCTTTTGCATGATTAAATGTATATTTAATAATTAATGACTGCTTACCTTTTCATTTATTTGATAAATGGGATGCTTTACTCTTGAAATATCTAGCAGTTGATTCCTTTTGAGTGTTTATTGTATCAGAATTAGAAACATAGTCTATTTTCTGAGTTTCGTATTCTGTTATCATAATTTTCCCCATTTATATCATTGACTTCTGATGTAGTAGAGTTGGAGTTCAATTGATGTAAATGCAAGATCCCACATTTTGTTACTAGGATGTTAAAATGCATAAATAAACAATGAATAACTGAAATATTAAATATGTATGGCAGATTGTATTTTAAGTTGCTCTGTAGCAGTTCATGCTGTAGAGATCATCAGAATTAGCTATTTAGCTAACCAAAGTAGCTTTCCTTCCTCTTCATCTAGTTCTTTTCTACTAGTAGTATTGGCGAATTGTTGAAGATTTCTCCACTACAGTTTATCCAATGCCCTACACATTAACTAATCTCTCATAACTTATGATAGGTTCATCTTTTGTCCCAACTTGTTTGGCAAATAATTTGACCTGGTTGATTCTTATAGGATTGAAATGAGCCAGTGGGTTGGTTGGTCATGGTCATTCCTAAATTATTAGATTATGTAAGGTTCCTTGAGGCTAGCCTCATATTTATAATCTAATCATCTGAGCATGTTCAATTATTAGTAGTACTATGTTGACCAGGGCAATGCACCTCCCAGAGGTAGCTTCTAAATGTCTTAACATCAAGTTTTGATTATATAACATCATTTCTAAAAGTGCATGCTATGAAGTTAGTTTTGGTCATACTTTTTAAGGCACCCAGGCATCACTAACGTCTAGGTGCCATTAAAAAAAAACACAATTTATTTTTAGTATTTTTACTCTTTATGTTATATATTATTAAATGCAATTATGCACTTATATATCTATTCTTAACTCAATTAATCTCTCAATAACATTGAAATGTATAACAAATGAGAAGAGAACCATAACATAGGGTTAAATTGCAATTTACCTTCTCAAGTATTTATGTGTTTTAATTTGGTATCTTAAACTTTTTTCCGTTACAACTTTTCCCTTACAATTACTTTCGTTAAAGAATAAGACTCCTTCTATCGTATTTGAAGGGTTACAATATTTTTTTTGGACAAATTTGTCTTATTTCCTATCTTCAATCATTTATCCTCTCCAACTATTAGAGTTTCTAAAATTAGTACGTTAAACTTTTTTGTTACAATTTGTTCTTTTCAATTACCTTTGTTAAACAATAAAACCCTTCTGTCAGGTTTAAAGGGTCATGTGACATTGATAATATTTTTTTTAGACAAGTTTGTCCTTTTTTCCCATCTTCTTCATTTTTATCTTCTTCTATTTTTTTTACATCATAAATCCTAAACTTAACTTACACTACTAACATTTGTTTCTTTCACTTTCTTTTTCTAACTTTTTTTTGTTCTTTTTTTTATGAACTATTGATTTCGAGCTTCGTCAACATTATAGAAAGATCTCAAGCCATTTCTCTATCATTATCAAGTTGACATTTCAATTGAAGGTTTCAACTCACTCGGAAAGGATGTCGTGTGTATTGGGTGGAGATGTAGACGAGGAAGAAAGGGTTTTGTAGAGATAACATTTTGGTTGGGTTCTGTAGGACTAAAAAAGAGATTATTTATAATTAAGAGTAAAATAGCTAGACAAAGCAAAAATTTAACGATGTTTACCTAAAAAAGTGAAGGGGACAAGTTGCAATGAAAAAAAGCTTAGGGAATTAAGTTGTAAAACTCAAATAATTGAGGAGGGTAAACTGTAATTTAACATTTGAGGAGGGGTAAGTTGTAACGAATAAACGTTTAAGGTATCAAGTTGAAAAAATTAATAGTTAAGGAAGGTAAATTGTAATTTAACCATAGAATGGTAAATTACATAGGATAAAATGGTCAAATCATGTAAAAATTTAACACCATTTACCTAATAAAGGGGTTTGCTGCAATTTATTATAGTTGAGGAAAGGGAGTTGTAATGAAAAAATGTTTAGGGTATTAAGTTGAAAAACACGAATAGTTGAGGAGGGTAAGTTGTAATTTATCCTAAAATATGATAATATTAATGTTAGCAACATGTTATTAAGAGTTATGATTATTTCTTATATGGGTATATGTTATATGGATATCCATATAAAGGGGTAAATCCTATATATGTAATAACAATGATTATTAATAATATGATTCATTATTTTTCTTAATCTCAACATGGTACCAGAGCCTAAGAATACCTAACGGAGCCGTCACCCACCTATCTTCTCTCCCTACCATAGTTGCTGTTGGCCAGTAACAAATCTGACTACAACAACACCTCTTTTGTGCAGATTCGGCTACCACAATGCTGGTTTTGGCCCAATAACCCCCTTTCACACATCAGTCACCACCCTAACCTCTAACTCATTGGCTTCACTTTGGCGACATCTCTTAGGGGTTTCGTTAGCCTTACGAGCCTATTCTGTGGCAAGCGACGACTTATGTAGTTGGGTCGTTGGTTGTTATGATATGATATAGGCTGTTTCTTCGTCCTGCTCTATGCTTCAACCTCTAGGATTGTTCATGTGTCCTAGTTGTGCCCTAATCAACATAACTCTACCCTAGAAATAGGTGTTTTTATTGCTGATTTGTGTTGTTTTCGAAGATTACAATAATATACATGCATTTTTTGGACTCTTTTTTGGCAAAATCAGACTTCAACTCCTTTTATTATGGCTACTTCTCGTGAGACATAGTTGAAAAATCCATAGTTATCACGATGCCATGGCTGTGAATATCGATGTCTTGGGTGTTGGGCGCCTACATGGCGCTTAGGTGGTAATTTTTATGATATTTTTACATGTTTTGCAGATTTTTTTTATATGTTTATAAATATAAATGGTAACAATAATAATAAGTCAATGCTTGATAACAAAAAAAAAACAAAAGTACAAAATGATCATCATTCTTCTTCATCATTATCAAAGTCCTTAAGTTTTTATCCAAACTCAAGATTTTCATCACCTTCTTCTTCATAGGATTCTTCTTTTTAATCCTGTTCTTTTTTTTGAAATTCTTCTTCTTTGTCAATTTCCATAGTTTTTTTCCTTTCCTTGAATATGTTTTCACACTTGTTCCATGTCAATGTGCACAAAGTCGCCTTTGTCCACGATCACTCCTACAAGTACATCCATGACCACGTGTTATTGGAGTTGTAATGGGTCTGACTTAAGTTATCAATCTTCTAGCACAATCGACATGGAACTCTGAAGGTCCTATTGCTGTATCAACTTATGTCCATGTGAATCCCTTTTCTTCATACACAAACTCATTTGTAGCTCTTGGTATGCCTGTCATCCATTCATTATTATAATTTAGTTCATCCATACGTATGAGATCAAAATCTTCATCATTATTGTTTGGTGTTCTTATTTGAAATGTTTAGTAAAGACACTTGTTGTAGTTGATGAAAACAAGCTTGTCTAACCAATGTTATTCCATGTGGTTTCTCTTTTTCGTGTGGAGAAAAATGATAAGCGATTCAAAATTTCAAATAGGAAACATGTTAAAATTTAAATAATAAGTGACAACTGATTAGTATTGATGTTTCTTAGTTTTTTGTTTTTACAAATTCAAATGTGTTCCAATTTCTATCACAATTAGAAGCAGTACATAAAGACTCAGGACCCAGGATACGGATGGCAATATTCTTAAGCGAAGGAGTGAGTATTCCATAAGAATATCACCAACTCACTACATGATCAAAGAAATATGTTGTCAAATGTACACTTAAACTCAAATATGATGAAGTCACATATCTTGAAAATTAAATTATGCAACAAAGTAAGAAATAAGAAAGTAGAAACACTTGGTTGTTGCAAGGTAATTGTATCATTTGTCATTTCACAACTAAATCTGCCTCTTCTTTGTTTGTAAGAATCAACATAATATGATTTCATTCTGTTTCTCTTGATCTTTGACCATTCATTCCACACATTTTTGAAATACGGCCTCATAGAAATCAGCTAGTAGGAAATTATTTTCCTCTCTTTCTTTGTAGTTGACCATGGGATTTAGAAATGTTTCGATACCAAGTAGAGGACGATCATCAGAGTGCAAAGTCCAATACTCTCAATAATATCTAAAATAAGATTGTATTTCCTCTCATTATTGTCAAAATTATCTTTAATTGCTATTTTGACATAACTAAATGTATGCGTAAGGTAATTCATGACTGACTTCTCATCACAATCAATCAATTTCAACAAAACTACAAGGGATTAAGAAGCTCGTTGGTAATCTTTTAAGATATTCCAAAACTATGTAGAAAGCACTGCATTTATGACGTGGCTTTGAGTAGTTTCCACCTAATTAAACTCGTTCCACATAAAATATGAAGAGCTGTTTAAGGATACTTTTCATGTCATATATGATTTGAAATGTGAGGTATGAAGTAGCAAATCTTGTAACACCACATCTAACAAGTTCTTTTGCACAGTGAATGCATTATGGAGACGAGTGTGAAGATTTATGAAGGATGTGATTTTCCTTCCTATGGCTATCCTTTTTCTAAATTTTGGGAATTTCTCAATGTCTTCAAACATGAGATCAATGCAATGTGTTTCACAAGGAGTCCGAAATATTTTATTCTTCTTCTCCATCAGTTTTTTCCCTGTAAGAAGATAATTTACTGCATTATGTGTCTACATCTACACTACATGCTCTTCACTTACACGAAAGATTGCATCCTTAAGACGTCGCAACAAATAATCTGCGGTGTTCTCGTGTCCTGAGGCATCAATTGAATAATGGTAGAAAGTACCCTTAGGACAATTTACTAAGAAATTGATCAAACTCCTTTGTCATCGATCTATCCAATCATCATAGTAACACCATATTTTTTCCATTACACCTTGAACTCTCTTCTTGTTTCTTCCATATCATTGAACTTCTTCTTCAATAATGACTTCCTTACTTGATGGAAGGAAGGTGGCCTTTATTCTCTTTCCTAACATCTAATGGTCTCACAAAGTACTTCAATTGTCAACTTGTTGACTATGTTAAAAGACAATCCACACTCATACAGGGCATCAACGAAGAATTCATCAACTCCCTTCTTTCTTTCCTTTTGAAGTGGTCTTCAATTACTGTTTGTTGTTTGCTTTTTTGTTGCCTTCTTTTGACAACAAAGGTGTGAAGATTTTCCTTGCATAATACATCAAGAGGATCTAGTTTCTTCCCAGTTGGGACAGTTGGTTTCGTAGTTCCGTTACTTGAAGACATAATTATCTTTTTTTTGGATATGTAACAGTTGACTCAATAGGCATAGTGTTGCTTCCATCAATTTCATCCAATGAAGCACTAAATGTAATGTTGGGTTTCCTCTTTTTTTCCTCTATTGAACCATTTTAACATTTCATTAGCAATGATTGTTGTTATCTTAGGACATTTACTAATATCAAGAAAGCCTCTAATCAAATGCTTCTTTTGTCTTTTGATATTACATTTGAAATTTTTTCCACAAAGTAAACGTTGCACTGTATTCTTATTGTCAAAAGTTAGCCACCATACATACTTCCATTCAGGATCATTTGACTTAGCTTTCCTTGATTTATCACGTGTTAAAATGTGATTAATACTAGGATGCAAAGTGAATGATGAATTTTGTACTTCATTTTGTAGGAGCGTTGAAAGAGAGTTCTCTTGTTGAGACATTTTATGAATCATTTATCATAATAAATAGTAAACAAAAAAAAACGAGTAAGCAAGAAGTTGTTAAGTGTCAATTGTTCATAACAATATTATTATCAAATATCAATTGATAAGAACTTAAGATATTGAGAATTTGGCATATCATTCTGAATTTTGGGAAAAAAAGAACAAAAACCAAAAATCCATGTCTAAGCATAATCAAACAAAACATCAACAAATTGAAGAAAAAAATGGAGAAACCACATAAATATCAATATAAAAGACCATAATTGATATTTGAATTTTGGAAAAAATTAAACAAGTAGCAAAAAATCACAAGAGTAATCATATAACAATGAGTAAAAGATGGTAAAATCAAGTTGAACATGTATCACAAAAACATCAAGATAAATGATAAAAATACGAGAAATTTCAATAAATACATTAGAAAGTGAAAATGGAAGGAAGAAAAAGTGAAGAGGAGTTACAAGAACGGTGGGAAGCAGTCGGAATCAACGTAAGAATGGTTGGAAGCCATTGAAATCAACAATGGAATAGTCAGAAGTCGTTAGAATCAATGTCAAAGGGGAAGGAAGTTGTTGAAGTCATCAGAATCAATGTAGGAAGGGTTGGAAGCTATCAAGTCAACGTTGGAGGGGTCGAAAGCTACCAAAGTCGCCAGAAGAATGGTTTTAAGCCATTGGAATCACTGCTGGATATTGCTACAGTGGCTAGTTGGTGGAAGAAGAGAGGAAGCAGCTGTGGTTCAACATAGTAGAGAAGAAAGGAGGAATAGATTGTTCGTTCAACAATTAGCGGTTTTTCTTTTTAAATACATGGAGCAAAATATGGATCTGGATCCAATACACACGCCTAAGCGTCCAGGCACTCGTCGGAACCGCCAAAAGACCTGGTTTGGTCCAAACGTCCCCTCGCTTGGACTCTTTGGATTGTCATGGTGCCTTGGTGGTGCTTAGGTGTTTGTTGTAATTAGTCTTGGAAAAATCTCTCTAGGACATCCATATAGTTCAACAACAAGAATTTTCTTCTTTGGTTACAAGCATTTCGGCCTTTCTTAGGTGCACATTGGAAGATCCGCCATCTTATTAGTGATGTCCTTGATGCAAAGGACGTCATATATGAGGATTGACTTCCAGATGATTGTGCTATTAAATCATGATTTGTGAATAGTATGGATGAGGATATTTCCAAAGGTGTGATGATGCTACGATTGGTTAGAAAGATTTGGCAGATTCTGCATAGTACTTATGAACATGAGAAGAATATTATCTGGATATGGGAAATATATGAGCAATTTTTTACCCACTGTCAAGGAGAACATTAAGCTCAGGAGTTCTACAACTCTCTTCAGTGTTTACTGAATGAGTTAGAAATCTACCATTCTTTTGTAGCTGAAGTTAACTGTGGCTATTTTCTTGGTGAAGTTCCATCCTACGTGGCATATCAAATTTGTGGTCCGATTCTTGGTGTAGAGACTCTTTCATCTCTTTGTCCACCTTCTCTTGAGCGTTGTGGATCTTGACTGTTACTCTTGCTCTAGTTTCTAAACAGTCAGCATTAGTTACCTTCACTAAAGGATGTGGTCGTGGTAGATCGTCAGTAGGCAAATGTGAGGTTTGTTGGTGTGATCATTGTGGTCATATCAATCATCCATCACATTGTTAGGCTAGTCATGTTATTGTCAAATTTTCTGAATATTCATCTATTTAGACAGTAATTATCTCTCAAGTTGATTATGATAGATTTCTTCAATTTCAAGACAATCAATCCACTGTTACTGTCGTCCATGCATCCTCCTCAGGTATGATTATTGTCTGCTAGCTTCTAATAATAGTTTTTAGATTATTGACTCTAGGGTTTCCTCACATATGGGCAGTATTTGTGACTTTTTTACTCGACTTTCCTACTTATATGATATTAAATCTATTTCCATTGTCAATGGTTGTCCTTGTTCTGTCTCTGGGGAAGATGTGGTTCACAGTACTTCCTATGTTACTCTTGATAAAGTATTTTATGTGCTTGATTTTCTAGTGAATTTACTCTTCATTAGTGCTATTATCCGACAATTTTACTATTCTATAGTTTAGTTTCTATGTCATTGTATTTTTCAGGATCTACAGATAGAGTGGAGGATTGGTTTGGGTTGTGAGTATGGTTGTGGTGTATACATGTTGGTTCGGGATGATATACTTAGTGGATTGGCGTTTGTTGCATCGATTGTAGAGTCTTCATTGTTATGGCATTGTATCATCGTCTTGGTTACTTGTCGCATCACAATCTTCAGTAAGCTCTTCCTTGGATCATAGTTGAGTCTTTTGTTTGTGAGTCGTGTCGTTGAGGTAAGTATTATCGTGTTACTTATAGGTGTTCTAGGTTGTCTTATAGTCAAAGTTTTTTTCATTTGGTTCATTGTGACATATAAAGATATGTTCGTAGTTTGTCACTATCTGGTTCTCAATATTATGTTATTTTTATGGATGACTATTCTCGTGTGTCTTGGATGTATCTTCGTGAGGATAGACATTATGTGTTAGAGATTATGAATTTTTTTTTTGTTGAATGATAAATTGTTTCTCTATTACCCTAATTTTTTTTCGAACTAACAATGTCCTTGAGTGTATTCAAAGAGATGTTCAAAATTATTGCGCCTTATTGAGGATTCTTTAGTAAACATCATGTCTACATACCTTTTAGCAAAATGGAGTGGTAGAATGTAAATATTGACACATACTTAACGTTATTTGTATCATTTTGTTGCAGATGAATTTTTCCAAATCTTTGGTCTTATACTACGCTTATTGCTGTCTATCTCTTATATAGGATGTCTTTTGCACCTATAGGTTGTGAAATTCCTTTTAGATGTTTGTGCTTTGATCAGGAACTATCTGTCTTCCATCGTTGATTTTTGGATGTGTTGCATATGTTGAGGATCTACGTCTAGAATTCGATAAGTTAGCTCCTCGATCCCTTAGATATGTATTTGTGAGTATTCAAGATCTCAAAAGGGATATCGATGCTATCATCTTTCGAGTCGTTGTTACTTTGTGTCTGCCGATGTTACTTTTTGGGAGTCTAAATTTTACTTTGACTTTACAGATTTATCTACTACTACTTTTATTCTTTTTCTGTTGAGATTGTGGATACAGAGGATGATTAGTGGTGACCTTTGCAGGGAAATATGCCTCGTCCATTATAGGCACATGAAATATGCATCCGTCAACTTAGATTAAGTCACCACTCTCCTCTGAAGACTTTTTACCACAAGACCTTGATATACCCATTGTTCTACGTAAAGGTATCCAGTCTTTCACTGTTCATCTTATTTCTACTTTTGTTATATATGATTTCTTTTACTCATCTTTTCGTTATTTTACCTTATCTATATCTTTAGAATTTATACCAAAGAACTATCAAGAAATGTTGCTTTTACCGCATTGGAAGGTAATAATGGATGAGGAGATGTAAGCATTAGTCACTCGTGGTACGTGGGATTTGGTTGTTTGGCCTGATGGAACTGGTATAATTGGTTGTTAGTAGGTATTCACTATCAAGTACAAGCTACAGATACAAAGTATGGTGGGTGACTTACAGTTTTACTCAATTATATGACATTGACTATGAGAAGATTTTTTCTCTAATGGTTCGACTTAATTTCATATAGGTGATCTTGTTTGTTGCTATCAATAACTCATGGAACTTACACCAACTTGACATGAAAAATGTCTTCCTATACGGTGATTTGGCAGAATAGGTTTACGTGGAGCAACTTTTAGGATATGTTGCTGAGGAGGAGAATAGTGTGTCCCTCCTCAAGAAAGCCATATATAGCTTAAGTAGAGTTTAAGAATGTGGTTTGACAAATTCAGTAAAGTGATGATGTATTTTGGCTTCACGAGATGTACTGTAGACCATTCGATGTTCATTAAGAAAAACATTAATGATTGTATGTTGTTCGCAGTATATGCTAATTATATGATACTTACAAGGAGGGATGCTACAGGCATCAGGAAACAAAATAATATTTGCGGCAACATTTCACTATAAAGGATATAAGACGTCTTAGGCATTTTTTGGGAATTGAATTTGTTTATATTGAAAGGAAGATGGTACTGTTTCAAAGAAAATATGCACTTGACTTTCTCTAGGAGATAGATCTCACATAATGCAAACTAGAAAGTACTCTTATTATTTGGACATCAGCCTTCTAGGATGATTCTATAGGCGTATATGAGGATGTTGGCATATATATACGATTGATCGGGAAGCTAATCTACTTGACAGCTAGATATTTCATATACAGTTGGACTTCTCTGTCATTTCATGCATGAACCCAAAGAGGTACATTGACAAGGTGCTTTACGTGTTGCATACATTAAAGGCACACCAGGACTAAGGCTAGTCTATAGGAAGCATGGATTCATTGAAGCATATTTTGATTCTTGTTATGTAGGAGACAGGGGTAATAGAAAATCTACAACAGGTTATTGTACCTTTGTAGGCAAAAATCTTGTAATCTAGGAAAGCAAAAAGCAAAATGTTGTATGGAGGTTTAGTTCATAAGTAGAGTACCACTTCATGGCTAATATAGCTTGTGAGATGGTTTGTTCAGTCCTTTTTGTCAAAGTTTGACTTCCCTGTGATGATACTTATAGTTATGCATGGCGATAATCGAGCAGCGATATTCAATGTAAATATTCTTATTTTTCACGAATGCACTAAGTATATTGAGGTAGATTGTTATTATATGCGTGACATGGTAACGAAAGGAGTCATTCACACCCTATATACTCAGACAGTAAAGTAGTTAATAGATATCTTCATCAAAAGGTTGAGTGTTGGGGTTTTTGAGTCTTTATGTAACAAGTTGGGTATGATTAGTATTGATGTTTCAGTTTAAGGAACAGTGTTAGCAATATGTTATTAGAGTTACGATTATTTCTTATATAGGTGTATATGCTATATGGATATTTGTATAAAGGGTAAACTTTATATATATGTAACAACAGTGATTATCAATAATATGATTCATTATTTTCCCTAATCCCAACAATTAACATCAAATTATCAAAATAAAAAACGCACATTAACATCTAAGTAAGTTAAAAACAATAAGTTTTTGTTAGAATAAGGTTCCTTATATAGATTTTAGTACCATCCATTTATGCATACTCATATATATATATATATAGGAGATGGTCCTTAGTGTAACATATGTTAATTTGTTATTTCTTTTGTCACTAACATGGTATCAGGGTTTTAAAGCCTTCAAAAAAAAAGAAAAGAAAAGAGAAAAGGGACGAAGCCCTAGTTGCTGTTGCCAACCACCTATTAGTGGGTCATTGGCGCTTGTAGGCCACTTATCTGTCATCGATGTCGGTTTTTCATCTCAACAAGACCTTTAACCAACTCCTTTCCCCCCTTTGGGTGTCTCTTCCATCGTCGACAGGCCCTGTATGGGCCTTCTTCGTTGTCGACTAGACCTTTTGTCAATTCCTTTGTCGTTGTTGATCTTGACATCTTCAGTGGCTTGACATCCCTATTATTGGTCGTTCTTAACATGATTTAGGCTACTGAAGCTTTTTCTCCTAATGTTTGTGCATGGATACATGATATCTACGTTTCTCTTATGTCCTCGAATTGTAGTTGTGTGATCGGGAGGTTGATTGTGTCGATTTATTGCTATTTGTTTATAAATCTGGTTCATTTGTGTTGTTTTATGCTGCTCTCCACCACAAATTATACCATGTACTATTGTTTTTGTGAGCTATGGCTTCTTTCATGTCTAGAGATGTCCTAGTGAAGAATCTGAGCAGTATGTCTGTTAGGACAAAAGTATCTGCTATAGTTTAGTCTTTGAGACTTTTTTTGTTGCCTATAGGAAGATACAACATCTTACTCATGATTCTCTCAATGTCAAGAATGTCGCCTATGAGGATTGGTTTGCAGACGATTGTGTAGTGATTTCTTGACTTGTAAATAGCATGAAGGAGAGTATTTTTAGAAGCATCATGATGCTTTTGCTAACCAAGAAGATTGAGGACACCTCGAAGAGCATTTATGGTCATGAGAAGAATATTTCTAGAATTTATGAGATTTATGAGTAGATTTCCACCCTTCATCAGGCTGATCATTCAGTATAAGATTACTTCACTAGTCTTTGTGTATTTCTAGATAAGTTGGAGATTTATCAACCCTTTGTGGTTGATATCTTCAAGATGTGAGAGTATCGTGAGGAACTTGTTGTTGTTGATTTTCTATTTGGTTTCAATTTAGAGTTGGCTACATAGATATGGGGATAGATTTTAGGTGTTGAGTTAGTCCCATCCTTACAGTTTGCCTTCTCTAGAGTGTTGTGGATGTCTACTGCTATGTCAGCCATTGTTCTTGATTAGTTTACGATAGCGGCTTTGTCTCGTGGTCGTGGCCAAGGTCGTGGTAGTTACTCTATAAGGAGAGGACGATATCGTTGTGAGCATTATGGCAAGTTTGGTTATAGTTTTGATAGGTTTTAGAAGACATTTGGTAGGTCACAGTGGGCATCTTTTGCTCATACTACTACTGAGACATGTTTTGCTACACCATCCATTGATCAACCTCTTCAGACAATGTCTATCTCTCAGACTGATTATGAAAAGTTTCTTCAATTGTAAGCCAATCAGTCTTTTGCTACAACATGACATCCTTTCACTTCAGGTACAAGTGTTTTATTAGCTTCTAGAGACAAATCCTGGATTATAGACTTGAGTGTCTTATTTCACATGTCAAGTATATGTGATTTTTTTATCCTTATTTTTCAATTATATGATATTTGTTTTGTTTCCATCGTGGATGGCCATAACTGTTTTGTATACGAGGAAGGTGTTATTCTCGCGTTCTCTCATATCGCCCTTGACAAAGTTCTATGTACCTGATTTGTATAATTTTTTTTTCTATTAGTGTCATTACTAAGTAGTAGTATTATTTCGTAATCTTTCTTCTTTTCCATTGTACTTTTCAAGATTTGTAGACGGAGACATGGATTAGTTTGAACCGTGAACGTGAACATGGTGTGTACCTACTAGTTTAGAATGAGATATCTTGGAGATTAGCATCTCTTATGTCCATATATAGGAATGTTTTCTGTTATAGCATTGTTGTCTTAGTCATCTTTCTTATTGCAAACTTCAGCATACATTACCTTGATTTTCGGTTAGTTTTTTTGATTGTGAGTCTTATTAATTAGGTAAGTATTATCGTGTTATCTATAGGTGTCAACATATTATTATCAGTTAGAATCTATTTAAGTTAGTTTATTGTGATGTTTGGAGTTTTATTGGAGTTTTACCTATGTTAGGTCATATGTATTACATTTTGTTTATTAATGACTACTCTAGAGTGTTTTGGGTTTATTTTCTTAAAGATCGTGATTAAGTTCTTGATGTGGTAATTTTTTTGTTGTTGAAATATTTAATTAATTTTTCATTACTCTAAAAGTTTTTGTACTGATAATGCTGTTGAGTTTGTCCAAATTGATCTACAAACTTATTATGCTTCATTGAATATTCTTTATCGGACTACTTGTTTTCATGCATCTCAATAGAATGGTATAGTTGAGTATAAACATAGACATATACTAGATGTTACCTGCACCATTATGCTGCAAATGAATGCTCTTAAATATTTGTGGTCTAATATTGTTCTTTTTACCTTTTATCTTATAAACAAAATGCTTTCTAGTTCTCTTAGTGATGAGGTACCTCTTAGATAGCATTGTTTTCCTTGTCTCTTAGAGTTTTTGAATGTGTAGTCTTTGTCCAGGATCTATCAAAACTTAATAAGTTATCTTCTTGGTCTATCAAGTGTGTCTTTATTAGGTACTCTAGGACCTAAAGAGGGCATTATTAGTTTCATCCCTTTAATAGATGTTACATTGTTTCTGTAGATGTTATCTTTTTTGAGTCTTAACCCTACTTTAGGTCTATTAATTCTTCTTTAGAGTGTGTGCTTTTACCTCCATTTATTGTGGAGTTTTCTTAATTGATGATAATTCTACTGCTGTGGAGCCAAATTTGGCTCGACCCTTGCAAGTTTATCATCATCATCAGTAGTTCCACCAATCATCTCAGGCTTAGTCATCATCTAACACATCTGTGAATCCACCTACTTTAGACTTTGATGTTCCCATTGCATTACGAAAGGGTAAGTGTTCCACTACAACTCATCTTATTTTCTAGTTATGATCATTTTTTACATTTTTTTCGTAGTTTTGTCTTGTTCATTTTCTCTGAGTTTATTCTCTGGAACTACCAAGAAGCACTTCTTATTCCTTGTTGGAAGGCAACTATGGATGATGAAATGGAAGTTTTGGTGTCTCGTGGTACTTGGAACTTGGCTGTTTGCTTTGTAGAAACCAACATAGTCATTTGTTGATGGGTTTTCATTGTCAAACATAGGCTAAATAGGTTTGTTGATAGGTACAAGGTTCATTTGGTAGCTTGTGGATTTACATAAATATTTGAGGTTGACTATGTAGAGACATTCTCACTAGTGACTCACCTGTACTTTATGGAGGCTCTCTTGTTTATTGTCATAAATCAGTCATGGGAACTTTGTTAGTTTGATATCAAGAATGTCTTCTTTTATTATGATTTATCTCTTTAGGTGCTTATGAAACAATCTCTAGGATATGTTATTCAATGAGAGGATCGTGTGTGCTTACTCAGGAAGGTTAGGTATAATTTGAAGCAAAGTCTACGAACATGGTTTGAAAAATTCAACAAGATTGTCACAGACAGTAGCTTCTAGAGATGTGTTATAGATTATTCAGTGTTTTATTGGAGGGCCATCAGGAATTGTGTTGTTTTAACAGTATATGTTGATAACATTTTGTTAACAGGTTGTGACACTACAGGAATTATTGAGACTAAGGAATATCTCAAGGTACATTTTGTTACCAAGGATATGGAAAAGGTAAGATATTTTCTAGGTATTGAGTTTGCCTATGTTAGAGATAAATGACATTGTTTCAGTGGAAGTATGCTTTAGATCTTCTTTAAGTCATTCGACTCTAGTAAATCATAGTCCTACTTTCTTGGATGGTTCTTCTGAGCTTCTTGGAGATCTCTGTTAAGCATCTGATTAGGAAGTTAATTTATTTGATTGTTACTTATCTAGATATTTCATATATTGTGGGACTCAATCAGTTTATGTAAGAGCTTAAGTTAGTTTTTTGACAGGGAATCTTGCAAGTTTTAGTTTACATTAAGGTTGTTTTAGGGAAATGTCTTGTTTATAGGAAGAATAGTCATTTACTGATTATTTGGTTATACAGGAAATAGAGGAAATAGGAAATTCACTTCAGATTATTGCACATATGTTAGTGAAAATCTTGTTATTTGGCGAAACAAGAAATCGAATGTGGTATCTAGATTTAGTGTTGAAGTTGACTATCGCTTCAATGATACAAACAACGTGTGAAATGATATGGCTCAAGTCCTTATTAATAGAGTTTGGTTTTCCTATAGATGCTTTTATGACTACATATTGTGATAACCAAGTTGTTATATTCGTTGTAAATTATATAACCTTTTATGAATGTACAAAGCATATTGAGGTGGATTGTCATTATATGCGTGATATGGTATTGAGAGGAGTTATTTTTACCTCCTATACTTATTTGTCAGAGCAGCTAATGATGTCTTTACCAAAGGCCTAGGTGTTGGGATGTTTAGTTTACTTTATAACACATTTGGCTTAATTGATGTTTATATTCTAGGTTGAGGGAGAGTGCTAAAGTAGATGGATTCTTATATGAATCTTAGTGTCATGCATTTATGTGTACTCCTATATACTTAGGAGATGGTCCTTAGTGTAACATTAGTTAATCCATTATTTCTTTTTCCACTAACAATTTTAATAAGTCTTAACAAACAAAATTATAAGAGAATAATAATGTCTTATATTTAGTCGATATTGAAGAACACAATAAAGGGACCAAATGAGTAAAGATTGCGTTGCTAGAGGAGAAGGAAGAGGCTGTCGGAGGAGGGTGAGGCCACTGGAGGGGTCTTGGTGGCCAGATGTGAGAGGGAGAGAGAAGATTGCACTGCCGGCTGGGGTTTTTGTCCCTGTTTCTGTTTAAAAAATGGTTTATATACACTGGATCTAGACCCAGACCAGATGGCTAAATAAAAAAAGCTGGGCATTAAAATGCCCAACACATATATTACGGCCAGGCACTTGCCTCAATAAGTATGGTTTTGGTTACATACCACAAATAAATGTGCATACTGCGAGGTCATATTATAAAGATGGTAGCTAACATCCCCATGATTTATGCCTATCAATCAATGAAATCCTTTTATATAGATTAGACTTGTTATCTTGTTCTAGATTCCATAGATGAAAGATCAACATCATGACGCATCACAAACTTGAAAATGTCATGTAGTCTATCACATATGTTTTGGTCTTTCACATGGAAGAAACAACGGATCTTCTACTATAAACTAGACCCATTGGTAATTTGCTATGTTTGTTGTACTGTGGAAGACTTGATAATCATACTTTGTCATGTATGTGCATAGAATTTAACATGTTGCCAATTTGAATTTTACTGTGTATCTGTACAGTTTACATATGTTAAGTTGATGTCCAAGTAAAAGTTAGAGCTGTGATTCCGTTTTTTGATGATATACCTGGTGGTTTTCCTTTTTGCACTTGCTTCACAACTTGCTTGAAAGAATGTTGCATATTTTCTCCCTTCTCTGGCTGAACTTCATTTTTTCAGCAGATCATTTGTTGAACTTTGAACTGTCTTTTCAATATGCATTAAAAAGTGCCTGTTAGGATTAAGCAGAGCTTAGCATAATTAATTGACTGGTTAAGTTGGAGTATTGCTTGACTCAGAAGTTATGTGAACCTGCTGCTCATCTAGATCTAGGTATAAATTGATCAGGCATGTTTATTTCACACTCTAAACACCACTCATTGCTATTTGCTGCTTCCAACTCATGATTTCCAATTTCTAGACTTTCCTGCATATTCTGATTTCCTTTATATCTCTTAGTTTAATGTCTGAAACCATTGTGGTTCCCTTGTTTCCAGTGCTAAATATTTACAATTTATATTTTACCATAGAACCAAACTCAGAAGCCTTGCATATATAAATTTTACCATTTTGTTGCATTGTCTGTTTTTGTAAAATCAACAGTAGTTGTCTTGTTGAATGTTAATAGTTAGATGGGCAAGGTTGTTACTATCAGTTCAAGGGGAGGACTTTTGGAGAGATCTCTTGTGATTTGTAATTTTCTTTTGTGCATTGACACCTTGTTAATGGTTTTGGTACAGTTTTTTTTATTTGCCATAAATAAATGAGAGATCCTACCATTCCTTGAAAAAAACACACTTATTTTTTGTGCAAATTAGAGACTCAGTGTCCCACATGGAATGACCATGGATTGGCAAGGAGCACCAGCAAGTCCAAGCTCTTATAATGTCAAGAAAATTTTGCGCTTGGAAATTCCAGTAGATACTTATCCTAAAGTATGTTTCAGTTACCATGTTGATCATGTTACACAATGATTTGGCTTTTTATGTGTAACTAACTTTGTTAGTTCCAGTTCAATTTTGTTGGGCGGCTTTTGGGTCCTCGTGGCAATTCTTTAAAACGGGTGGAGGCTACTACAGGTTGCCGTGTGTATATTAGAGGAAAAGGCTCGATAAAAGATCCAGTCCAGGTAAACTTTGTTCGTGTAGGATTCTTGTAACAATACGAAATACCATGATTCTCTTTGATGTTCTTGTAGGATTATGTAGATTAAGCCTCCTTATCAAGAATTTCCTAATTTATGCTGTTATTGACTCAGTTCAATATATTCCAGCTGTTTTCTGTCTCTTTCAGCTATTCTGGTATTGTCATTTTTCATGTAGCTATAGCTTTTCTTTTTACTATTATATTTAAGATCACAGGTTCTTTTTTGATCTGTTCTGAAAGTTTGTAGTTATCAACAAATCTGTTTAATATGTATCAGCTTTGTCAGCCTTTGAATTTTAGGGGTGCATGTGGGTAGGGTTGGTTCACAGTTAAGGCAAAACCATGAATCAACCTGACCACCTTATCAGATTAACAAAATCTGGAACCAAATCCAGCCCAACTAATGAGTGGAATAGAACCCAATGGTATCTCTTTTTCATGGTTGCTAAATCTAATGAAGGTCTTGATCCGAAAGTGTCAAATGTAGTTGCATGATATGAGGCCTCAACAGATATTATTGGGAACTTTTACTCTATACCATATCCCATTTATTTCCCTAGTGAGTTAAAGAATAAGTGGATGTTGAACGAGTGTTGAGTGCTAAAGTCACTGTGTTGTTTGCTTAATTGTAGTCTCAATTTCTCTGAAATAGGAAAGTACAATTTATCAATTCATGAGATATTAGTTTGGGACGGAAGCGGCTCAATCTCACAGCTCCCGCTTCCACCTGACTGATTGAATTATTGTCCATCTGAGTTACATCGTACGCATATGGGTTTCCTTAAAACATTAAATTTGTTTTCTATGTTGCAGAAACATATGTACTAATGTATGACCCACATGGATGGATATTATCTGAGTGACACTGATCAGTAGTAATCACTAATTTATTGTTTCAAGGTTGTATATTGAGAAAAACAACTCTTCTTTTACTTTTACCTCTTCTATGAACTTAAGTACCATGAATTAGAATGTTAGAAAGATTATAATGTGTGGATGGCAGAAGATGGTATTAAGCACTACACTACAAGCAAGGTGATAGACAGCCGAGAAAAACAATTACGCTAAACAATACTAAAAAGGCAATGCCCGATCTCAAGGTGCAAAACGTAGTAGAACATTTGCTAGTGGAGAATGAGTATTGAGTTCTAAAGTCACTGTGTTGTTTGCTAAATTGTAGTCTCAATTTTTCTGGAATAGGAAAGAACAATTTATCAATTTACCAGATCATAGTTAGGGACTGAAGTGGCTCAATCTCACAGCTCCTGCTCCCACCTGTCTGATTGAATTATTGTCCATCTGAGTTACATCGTATGTGCATGGGTTTCGTGAAACTTTAAATTTGTTTGCCATGTTGCAGAAACATACATACTAATGTAAGTCCTGCATGGATGGAACACTGATCAGTAGTAATCGCTAATATATTGTTGCAAGGTTGTATTTTGGGAAAAACAACTCTTCTTATATGTTTACTCCTTTCATGATACTCAAGTACCATGAGTTTAGATTGTTAGAAAGATTATAATGTGTGGATTACAGAAAATGGTATTAAGCGTTAACCACTATGTTACAAGTGAGGTGATTGACAGCACATAAAAATAATTATGCTAAACAAAACTAAAAAGGCAATGCACGATCTCAAAGTGCGAAACATGGTACTATGGTAGAACATTTGCTAGTGGAGAATCCTGATAAAATACAAATAAATGTGTTTGGGAGGAGATTCAACCCTCAGTGATGTACGACAATGCAGGTAACCAGATCGTCACTCAATTTATCCTGTGTATGGCAAAGCCCCTCTGCCCCATTTGATATGATATTCACTATACTAAAACTTTAGATGACACTGGTCTCCATTTATGAAGGAGAACATAGTTATATACTAAGATTTTTGAATAAACCAGCGATCATCAAGTTGAGCTTGTTTGTACCAGCACAGACATGTAGCACTCAACTCTAGTTCTTCCCATTGACCGCTTGGCATCAACCTAGGGGGATTCCATACTAGGCTTCCTAATAATTGATAATTTTTAATCATAATTGTTGCGTGTTTGGTTATCTGGGCAATGAGAAGAGTCGTTAATTCTAAATCATCAAGTATTCAAGTCGTATATCCAGGTCCTCATGTCTACAGTAGCCTGCGATCCTTGACATTATCTCCATCTTTGCTCAAGTGCTAAAGCTTCTGCCTGAAGAGGGTTTTTTTTCCTTCGTAGTTTATTCATATAAGTAAATTTCTTTTGTGATCATTAACTTCTGATGGATTGCTTACTGTTGAGGGTTTGTTGATCGTAAGCTGCTGATCTTTTATAAGAAAAAAGTTTTTTTTTTCATGGTCTTGTGAGCAGTGGATAACATTGACGAAGTATATATTTCAATAGAGGTAGAAAGAAAGGTTGGGAGTAGTGAAGTAGGTAAAGTGGTTGGATATTATTGCAAGCTGTTCCCACCTTCCAAATGTGATTCCAAGAGCCAAATGAGAAAGAATGCTACACGATATAGTCATGATTTGGCTGCCTGGCTTAACTGATCCTGAAGAATTACATATTTGATGATAGCTGCATTTTCTTTTTCATGATATGAAGCTGATAAATTTGACAAATAATAAAGAAGTTGAACCTCTCTTTTTCTGAAAAGTTGTGCCATTTCTCTCTTACATCGATATACACAACACCTGCTGAGTTATTTTTATGTGCTATCATGATCCATATACCTCCAAAATAAAGACTTATGACTCTTTGAGCATGTAGTTTCTTAACAATGTTCGATCGTATGGCTTATTGGCTTCAAGTAGTTTGTGTCCTTTCAAAATAAAGACATGTGCTTCTTATGGTTTATGAATAGTCAGTTTCCTGATTAAGTATATATTTCTGAAATGCAACATATCTTTTGTATTTGCATGGCTATAAATATTTAACTATGTAGGAGGACAAATTAAGGGGAAGACCAGGGTATGAACACTTAAGTGATGCATTGCACATTTTAATTGAGGCTGACCTACCTGTCAACATTGTTGATGTAAAGCTGAGGCAGGCACAAGAAATCATAGAAGAACTGCTTAAACCTGTGGTATGCCTTCTTATACATTGTACTTTTCTTTTTATGTTTGTCATTTTCATATTTCGTGTACTTATCATGCTTGCGATATAATCTTCTTGTTTTCAATCTTTACAAATAAGAAGTCCACAAGTTAGAGATCTCACTGCAGTTCTCAATCAGCCTTAGGTGTGAAAGCTAAAGTGGTCTTTTGTAAAGTAGGAGAATGATGATGTCAAAGAAACTTCACATGTGGGAAAGATATGGAGTTGGCGGTAAGGTGTTGAAGAATGGTAAGGTTTAGGTTACTTGATTAGAATTAGAGAGTGGGGACTTTCATTGATGAATAAGATGCTGCTGAAAGGCAGGCTCTTGTTAAGGGAGTGGTCAAAGTTATAATGATGTGCTATTATAGAAAACAACATATCATACGATTAATTAGTTAAGATTAAGGGAGTTAAATCTAAGGCAGATTTGATTCAAAATCTTACTTTCAATTTTCAATTTGTAGCATGCATAAGCCCTTAGTCTCTTTGGAGACATCTGATGAAATTGGAACGATAGAGAAGATTAGCATGGGCCCAATAAATGGATAACAAACACAAATTGAGAAAATGGTCCAAAAAACATGCATAAGTCATTCTTTATGTAGGTTTTTCAATGAATCCAATTTTTTAGCAATAGGTGGAATCCCACCAACATTTTGTTGATGAATATAAAATATAGGAGGATTTTTGTACTTTGAGAAAGAGCATACTGAATCTTGTTTTGGACCTGCATGTAATAAATACAAGTTCATGCGTTTCTTTTGCTGTTGGGGCTAGCAAAAGGAGTTGGAGTAATTGAAATCAAGATTCAATTTTATATTTAAATCATGGGCTAATGTTCGGTTCAAGGATTTTAAGGCAGTGTTTTTGCCAAAAGAATGCTGGAATAACACGACTGTGGGGATGTGAAAATCATTTGAGTGGGAACTGCAGTGTTTGCTGAGTTCTAAGTTTTGTTGTCTATGACAATGATGGTTGAATGTTAGAACAAGCAAGCTGAAACTTCTTCTACACATTTTGGTCCAGAGGTCTTATTTTGTTAAAAAAACTTGTAGCTAGGTTGCTGATTAGGGTGTGGTATCATAAGTTGCCTCATTTACTGAATTCTTAAATAAGAGTTTATCCCCAGAAGATAACCTTGATTTCCCATTTCGTGTAGAAATTTGCAATAACTTGTTACTGTTTTCTTCAAGTGGCTCCTGGATCTGGGAATTTGCTTTGAATATCTTTGACAAGACATGGAGGCCCTTTTGGTCCAACATCATTGATCTTCCTTTTATGAAATTAACACGACTAAGCTTGATTTCTTTAGTTGGATTTTCTTGTTGCTATCCCCTGCCATACTACATTTAATCATTGGTAGAAACAGAAGGAAAAGATCACAGTGGATAAAAGATAGTTTTGTCAAGCATAAGTTATTTATGTGAAACCATTCCTCATGATCGGTATGCCTCAAAATATATGTTCAAACAGATTTATCGGAACATACAAGTCCAGAAATTGCAAGAATGAATATTTTTCCTCAAAAATATGGTATGTTTTGAAAATAGATTTGTCTTAATATATACTTGGATATCCAATTGTATGAATCCGATTTTGGTTTTACTGGAAAGAAATTATTGTTGTTTGCAACTAGGATTTACATGTAAGGAATGGTCTTGGCTTAAGCATTGGTTGTACACTTTAACACCTGATAAAATAGTACTAGTTCTTAGACTTGAATTTCATGAAAACCCAAAATGAGGTAGAACTCATTCACATAAATCTGAAGTTGATATCTCGCTTTAAATAGGCATTTTTTTGCATCAGGACAACAATGTCAACAATCATTGCTGATGTCGCCAATTGTAGTTCCCAGGATCTTTAGGCTTTAGTACAAAAATATGATAGTGCCCTTGATGCAGATGACTTGTAACGCATAAATTATTCAATAGAAGCACAGGTATTCCATGTATTAAAGGTTGTCTTCTAGAGCGATAATTCTACTATTCATTTCATGTTTAAGTTCGAAAATACATTAGTTTTTTCCATAAGGAATACCTTTTTCTCTCCTCTCTAGTAAAGAATGTGCTTTCCATGAATGTGGAATATTCTTTGTTTAAAAGATCAGTTTGTCTCACACTTTTGTGCATACTTAGCTTTGAATACATTTTAAGGTGCTGTCATCAAAGAACCTTTAAAATGTACTTATGCATACTTTTAAAGTGTAAGAGTGGGTAAGATTTTGTGGTCTACCGGGCTGGTAATGATTGTGTTGAACAACCCAAGCATGAGTCTCATCACCTACTGATGGGAGCAATTTATTCAAAACCATCACCATCTAGAGGGCCCAAAGGGGTGATTCTAGAAAGGAGGAAAGAATTTCATGAGAGTATATTATTATTTTGCACCCTAAGATATTGGGTTAATTATTTGAGGATTTTTTTAAGAACATATATCTTTCCTCTTCACATCGTCCATGCATATTCTTTGAGCTTGTTATGTTCTAACTTCTTACTTCTTACCTATGCTTCCAAAATGTAGACGGGGTTCTTTTGTTTCATTTAGTTCTTCTAATTCATTTGAGTCTAACTTGCCAATAGAAATCTATAATAGATCGATTTTGCAAATTTGGGTCCCATCCCTTAGAATTTTCTTGCAAATTTATCGGTTCTTTCCTTCCATACACCTTCTAAAGTATGACTAGTGTAGTTTCACTTGTTTTCTGAATCATTAGTCATCTGTTAGAATTCACAATCTAAAGTAGTTTTTCCTTCCATTAAAAATGGGAAGAAAAATGAAATTGACCAAATGCTTGAGAGCAGTGTAAGCTACTCCATTTTCTAAAAATTAATCATTTGGGGAATTCTATGCAGAAGTTCTCTTTTATGATGTTGCTCTCTCCACTTTCAGGATGAATCCCATGATTTCCTAAAGAGACAACAACTACGGGAGCTGGCCATACTAAACTCAAGTGGCAGAGAAGATAGTCCTCATCCAAGTGGTAGTGTTTCCCCTTTTAACAGCAATGGAATGAAACGAGCAAAAATTGGTATGTAGAAAATCCTTACCTACTAATACAGCTTTCAGAGTGCCATCTCCAATCAGTCACCATACAGCTCCATGTAAGCAAACGGGGGATATACGTCATCACAACTAGCAGGGGAGGTTGCTAGTGGCAATTTTGAACAAAGGAAAGATCTTTCAGTATTAATCGCTGCCCCCCCCCGGCAAATGATCATACCTCAGATGCATCAGCCATTTTTGCTTTAACTTTTGGTTAATTTATTTACTTCAGTCATTATGTATCGTTAATTGTCATGTAGTTTGCGTGGATGGATGTTGTACTAATGTTGAAAGTGTCTGCTTTGAGATATGAGTTGTTTTATTCGTTAATTTATTAATTCTAGCTTGAGTTTAATCACTGTGTATGAAGGAATTCTTTGTAATTTGAACTTTTATCATAACATTATATATATGTTGGCAATATGTTGAGGACAGCAATGACGTCTTCTTACACTATTAATCATCTTGGGCGCCGTCTGAAATTGTAGCTTTTCACAAAGTATTCTTTTCCAGAAAAATGCTGTGCCAAGTGGAATTTTCTTGTAGAGTTTTTTTGGAACAACTTTTCTATGGTTTGAATTAAAACGGTTGTTGACAAAAAAATCTGAATAATTTTACATTGAAAAAAGTGAAAATTAAACTTGTGATTATATGAAGATTAGACTTCTCTATGTATGATCAATTGGTTTTGAGTTGAATATTTATGTTTCAATATTTTGCTCTCAAGAAAATCGAAAAGTGAGGTTGGGTAGGGTTGGGTAACAAGTCATTAATTAGATGATTAATATTTTTAATTAATTCTAAAATATTTATGTTTATATTAAGTGTGAAAATAAATATCAAAGCACTATGACGGGTAAAAAGTAGAAATTTGTAATTTTATTTGATAATCAATCATTGTGGCTATAAGAGGTGAAAGTTAAATGTGTTATTTGTTGCATTTACATAAAGCAATTGGTATATTAGATAATGAATGAATCCCCGAACCAATTGCTCAAAATCCATAGTCGATTAATTGATTGATTTATGATTAATCTTCTAAGACGTCTTAACCATTGATTTATGGTTAATCATCCAGGGTGTCTTTACCGACTGATCAACCTTAATCCGATCGGCTGTCTGTGTAAGTGTTCAGCCTGATTAATCAGAAATTGCATTGAATTCTTGAGCATTGGTACACCCCTTTGATCCCAATTGATACCTAGATGTCAAAGTGATAAACAACAAATTGACACCAAAGTAGAGAAATCTCTGCATTTGGTTCCAACTATTATGATTATGATTAAATACATATAGGTAATCACATGTGTTCGACTACATCTCGTATCGATTCCCCTCTCCTACTGAGTATTTTCTTTTGTTACATTAAAGAAGCTGCACCATGGTCCATCTTTCGTCAAAATCTTAAAACTTTGTATTTCAATTCTCCGAGCTTTTATGTTTGGAGGTCGGTCCATGTGCACTAAATCCTATATCAAATTCATACACCAAGGAACAAGTGGGCATGGTTGGTGGAACTCATGATTCATGACTGGTAATAAAAGCTTTCATCTTTATTTGACGTCAACTTGAAGTCTCGCTGCATCTAATTCTTTTGTCTTTTTTTTTTTTTTTCAAATGATAGATAGTTGTTGACATCAGTAGGTGAACCCTAATAAGGTTTACAAAACCATGATTCTCCGGCCAACTCAACTACTTGAGTTGGTTAATTCTTTTAAATTTAGTGTAGAATATATTTTCATTTTAGTGATGCTTATGGTTACACTGAAAGTCTAAATTAGAATGTTTGTTAATTTCTTTGGTGTAACCATTTCATTAACAATCATTGTGATAGATGGTGTAGATATTTTGTTTCGACTCAATTTTTGTCATTTCTATTTTCTTTATATAAATGTATTTTTTTTTCATATTTATTATGGACAACTAAACCATAGGTAGGGAGTCATATATGACATCCTCTTGAAAGGAAAGCACATAGAGGCTATGGTCTTGGCCAAAGAAATGAGCCTAATTGATTGAGCTACGGAGGCTAGTCAAGACGTGGTCAGAAGTGCCTCAACTGACCTAGAGGTGACGAGAATGATGGTGCACTTGGAGGCATTGAGAATTGAATCAACTGAGAGACGAGAGATCCATCTGAGAAGCCCAGAGTAGCTGAAGGACTTCAAGATTGGCGTCAATCTATCTAGTAGCATGAAATCTGACATGGTGGATTTCCTAAGATAGAACTTGGACGTGTTTGCATGGGATCTGATCGACCTCCAAGGAGAAGATCGATAGGTCTGTGGACTATATCTAAACCTCATGCTTTTGTAAGGATAATTTATAATCTTATACATCAAGGATATTGAAGTGCAAAAAGATTGGAACATAAGAGAAGATTTTGGAGCTAATATGGAATCCGAGTCGACTTAAGTCAAATGTAAGAAATGGGTGATGACCTTGGAGCATGGGGAGGAAATGAGCAATGAAGGTGGAAGTCCTAGAGTTGGTGACTCAAATGATCGATTAGCGGAGGACTTCCATCCCAACAATAGTGTAGAAGAAGCAGCCTAGTCTCCACCTAAGGGTTTATCAATTATGTTTTGTACTATAATGGCCATAAGACCATAACATTTGAACCAAATTTACCTTTTGTTGTATCTTCCATAAGGCGTCATATAACAACTTCAATTTTTTTTTGGCGCAATCAATCCATGTGATTAGTTGGCATGGTTGATCCACGCAATTGGGTTTTCTGGGATCAGAGTGTTGTGAGTTGTGAATTAGTATCCTACTTAGCATCATAGTGTTGGTTGTATTTGATTAAAGGATAATTTGAATGGAGATTTTTTTTTAATAATTGATAGATGTTATTGGGATTAATCATAATTAAGTGGAACTTGGTGTTATTTTATATTCTTGATTTAATTGAATATTAATGATCACTAGAGAAGAGATTTGGAAGTGATTTATAATGATATGTGGGCTCTTGCACAAGTGAGTGCTTACACTTGAGATGGTACAAGTATTGATAATAATTTACTTAGTGATCTTGCTCTTAGCCACACAATGGTGTTTGGTCGGCTCTAGTTTTGGTAGTTGCTCATTCTTAGCACTTGGTTGAATTCCAGGGTCATTTGCTCGAATTCTAGGGCCATTCACTCGAATTCCATGGTCGTTCACTTGGATGCCAAGACCATTCGCTTGGATGTAGAGGGCCAATCAACCAATCTCATGGCCGATCGCCTAGACCTTTAGCCATTCACCCAAGGTGGTTTGACCTTGATTCAAGACAAACGACTGACCTTATATCACCAAGTGGAAGCTTAGTTTTATCATGTGGATGTTTGCATGGAGAGTTTTTGAAACCTATGCTTTTAGATCTCAACTATAAAAGAGGACAACATCGCTCCTTTTATAATTGACACATGTAGATTTAAGGAAAGAACTGAAACAAGAGGAGAGCTTGTGAGAAGTGCCAAGAAAGAGAAAGAGAGAGAGAGAGGGAGAGAGAGAGAGAGAGAGGGGTCTATGCATGATGGAGTTCTTCTGAAGATCAACACCTAAGTTTGTTGTAGTCGAGAGGCAGTGCCCACGACCTCCTGCCCTACACAATTGGGTTGTCATAGTGTGAAGGCTTGACCAACTAAATTAGGAGTTCCAACGAAGAAGACAGTCGAAGAGGTGTTTGGGTTCCTCTATGTTGGTGGGTTCGTGTGATTTAGGATTGTGTAGACACTTCATTTTTGTAGTCACTTGTTGACGAACTCCTCTGGAAGAGCTTGTTCCCATTGCGATGAGGTATATCCCAGCACCCAAACCTATTTTACATCCAAACCAGCCCAAAAACCTAAATTTACTCTAAACCTTAGCAAAATCACTAGCTTTAGGAGTCCAAGCCCCTGTGGTGGTCTAACGTGCAAGGGAACAGGTCCAAAATCTAAGATTATAGGATGCAAATAGATATTCAAGAAGAAGCTGAGGGTAGATGAGTTAATTGACAAGTTCAAGGTATGATTAGTAGCTATAGAAAGAAGGAATTGACTTGTAGGAAATATATTCTTCAGTAGCTAAGTTTACATCCATAAGAATCATACTAGTAATTGTAATACACTTAGATTTGAAATTACATCAAATGGATGTCAAGACTGCATTTTTTAATAGAGAATTATAGGAAGACATATATATGTGTCAACTTGACGATTTTCAGGTGGATGAACATGAGGGAAAAGTGTGTAAATTGAACAAATAAATATATGGATTAAAGCTGTCTTTTAGACAACGGTATCTCAAATTTTACAATGTGATTGTCTAAATGGGATTTATCTCAAATAGATTGGACAACTGTGTGTATATCATGAAAAATGGGGAAATAGTTTGATAATATTATCCCTATATGTAGATGATATTTTGTTTGCCACAAATGACATGGAATTATTGATCAAAGTGAACATCGAACTTAGTGAAAAATTTAAGATGAAGGACATGATTGAAACATCTTATGTTCTTCGAATATAGATCTTTATAGATCAGAAGTCTAGAATGCTAAGTATAAACCAGAAAAAGTATTTACATTCAGTATTAAAAAGATTTGAAATGAAAAATTTTGCCCTTGCCTCTACACTATATAGGTATGGAAAAAGATTGAGTAAAAGTCAATGTCCTGAAAAGGGATAGAAATCTCTGAAAATGTCATATGCATAGATAGTTGGAAGTTTAATGTGTGTTATGTTGTGCACTAAATCAGACTTGACATATTCAGTGAGTTTAGTTAGTAGATATTAAAGTAATTTTAAACCAGCATATTGGGAAGCTGTTAAGAGGACTATAAAGTATATCAAGGATACATTGCAATACAAATTTGTATACTAAGCAGAATTGTTGGAAATATTAGGTTATTCAGAAATAGACTTTGAAGGTGATAAAGATAATGGAAATTCTACATTCGGACACTTGTTTATCTTTGATGGTGGTGTTGTCTCATGGGGAAGTAAGAAGTAAGGCTGTGTTGCTAGATATACACTGGAAGTGGAATACATTGCATGTAGTACAACTACCATACATGCTATTTAGATTAAAATATTTTTGAACGACTTGGATCTTAATATGATAGATGGATTAGTCGAAAAACATTGTGATAATCAAGCAACAATTAGTTTCATTATTAGTGGTGCTAATAGTATTAGCGAAAAACATATTGAGATACAATATCATTACATTCCTAATTTTATAAAGAAAGAAGAAATAGAGGTAAGTTATATTCCAACCATGGACATGATTGTCAATCCTATAACAAAAGGAATTCCAACAAAGAAATTTGACAAACATGTAGGCTTGATGGAATTAAGGAATGTTTCCATGGAGAATGGAGATGGAATACATTCTTACGACTAGTGGCAGTGGAAATTGAAAAGAACTCATACATTTTATGAATAGTGGGAGTATGTAGGAATTTATTGTTTGATCTTCATGACTAAGTCAAAGGTATTAGAAAGTAGTCAATAAAACTCAAGTTAACATAAGACGTGGAGGATATTTTCTCCCTTGAGACTTGGAGGTAGTTGGGGGTAGAGGGTTATGAGGAGTTCTGTTGTCTCCTCTGTAAATATGAGTTCCCTCCTATTTGAGAAGACTTTTGATCTTCCTGGAACGTTCCATAAGCCAGAGCCCCTACAACACCACAACAACAATTGGAATTGGAGGATCATTCAGTGCCTTTTGGGAAAAAGTTGCTCTCGCGAAATAAGCCCTCACCCACGATCTGATACTGCTCTCCGGGACCCTATATCGGAGATGGCGCCTTTAGTGGGCCGCCGATCTGCCCTGGTGTCCTCCGCGAATCGCCGATCTACTTCTGCATCACCTCCCCCTTACTTCCTTCGCTCCAGGAAGGCTCCTTCTTCCGCCGAGACTTCAGTCGCAAGTCCCCCTTTTGCTTGCCGTTGGCTGGTAACTTCTTCCCTTTCTTCCGCTTTGACGGCCCCTCATAGGGGCAGTCGTAAGAGGAAGGTGTCTTTCTCTTCTCCGACCTCAGATCCTCGACCTATTACTTCGGTGCGGGTCTCCTCTCCCCTCTCTGGTTCCAGAAGGGGTAGCTGCTCCTCTGGATCTGGGGCTACGATGATCTCTATTGGTACTTCTGCTTATGTGATTGTGAATGTTTTTTCTGGTGTGCGCATACATGTCGATTGTTTATTTCTTACTAAATACTTGGCACCACCGTGGATTTATTCAATAGATCGGTGTACTATTGGCACCGATGTGCTTGCCCCCTTTGGTTCTGTGTCTCAGGATTTTTTTATGGGATTACTAAATATTGGCCTGCGCATATTTCTCTGATTAATAAGTTTGAATATGATCGATCCTCTTTGGGATTTGATGTATGCCCTACTGTTTTTGTTGGGTCCGGCGAGCTTTCTAGCAGTGATCCTATTCTGTCTTCTTTGCCGGCGAGCCTTCTTCCGCCGGTGGGATCGCAGCGGGGGAGAACTGTAACGAGGGTTTCGTGCTTTTCGAGAAATGTCAGGGCTGAGGACGACGTCTTTGTGTCCTCGGGGTCTGTTTGGGGATTTTCTCGATACCTGCCCCCGATTATTTTGAATTCTCTAAGCACTAATTTTGGCCTTAATTCGGATTTGGGGGATAATTGTAAATATACATCTTCTGATTTTGCGACTTCGTTGGTTAAAGAAGTCTTGGTGGGTCCGCCTCGACCCCTGATTCCTGCAATTACTTCTGACGACATGCACTCTCTTAGCCCTTCTGACATGTCGGTCATTTCAGATTTTAATGACCCCATTTCTGACTTTCAAATTGACGACGCTTATTATTATTATAATAATTCCGCGCCGTTTGAGCCGACTGAAAATGCTGCGTCTGTCAGACCTTCTGACGCCAGGGTGATTTCCTCAGAGATTTTCTCTGACGATACCAACTATTTAGGCAGTGGCTCTCGTTTTGCCGCCCTTCTTCCTTCTTCCCCCTCTAGTACAAACCACACTCTCGAGGCGGTATCCCTCGGGTGGACTCTGGTGAAAAAATGGAAGACGGTGCCTTCTCCTTTGGTACGTTTCTGTTCAGATAGCAATAGATGTTTTAAATGTGGTTTGAGGGGGCATATACAGAGTGCATGTAGATTT